>JBAMBJ010003885.1:0-45894 GCA_037043495.1 Drosophila recens
ACAAAGCAAGCGAATTTTCCGCACAATGAAATTGTTCACACTTTTTATGCACCGAGTCAAGGCCAAGGAATTTTCTCTATGTGCGTGTGAAACAAGAAGCTCGGAATGTGTCAGGGTGCTTCATTCTTTCCCATATACGATTACTTATGTTTTATGCAGCACATGTAATAAATGAACAATCAAGGAGAGGACAGGGGAGTGGATAAGAAGGAGGAGGAGGAGGAGGATTACCTGCAGCAGCATCAAAGCTTTAATTAAACCGAGTTTAAGCGGGTTTTGCCAACGTCACTTCGTTTCATTAATATGAAAATGCAGCTGGTAGGACATGCGATGCCAAACAACGGCAATCGTGAAAAGCGAGACAACCTTCAGGCTGAATATTAAAAACTGTAACTAAGGTTCTTTACTTAAATTCTTAATGCACTTCTTTTGAATTTAGAGAACAGACAGCTGTAAAATTAAATTTAAAACGTTTTGAGAATGAACCTGAATTGAAATGGTAGAGCATTTGCATTTCATATTTTTTTTTAAATCTTATTCTATTCTAAAATCTTTTTTACATACCCATTTTTTTAAAACTAACTGGCATAGTTAAAAGAACTTTTCTGGTATAACTTTAAAAAAAATTTATTGCTACTTTAAGCCAACTTCAACATCATTAAATAAAATCTAAGATGGACTTAAGATAAGTCTAAACAGATGTACTTTACATTTTTTAAAACGATCTTGGAATAACGTATTTTAGAATTTAAATTAAACGTTCTTAAAACAAGTAATTGGTAATTGTATGCAAATCTCCAGAGACAGACAAACTGACAGCTAAGTAAAGGAGACACATTCCATTTCATCCAAGAACTCTCTTCAAGAGCTGAAATAACAAATTTGCATGCTTAAATTGTAGATACTCCTATAGCAGCTAAATCTCTTAAAACTAAATGTGTAACTGAAGCGCAACGCAGAAGCAAAAGCAAAAGCGGCAAAAAATCTCGTTAAATGGAGGACGCGCTGAAAAGTATGCTACGGAAAATGACAAGAGCTAATGTGAGCGCAGACATTGAAAATGCGGGCAGGTGACACGGCCGCGGCCTTAAAATGCTATGCCTCGGGCTGCCATGGCATGGCATGGCTTGGCATACTATGGGGACATACTCCTGGCAGTCTCAAGGCATTTGTCTGCCAGCTGCCGGCGGGCAACCCATGCCATAAATGTCGGCGCATTGTTGCAGCTGCAATGTGTACGAGTTGCAAGTGCAGCTCAGCTCAGTTTCCCTCACAATGGAACGCTGGATTGAGACATCTTTCCGAGTAGCGTTTCTTGGGCTCTGCTGCTTAAGTTGCAATTGAAGAGCAGATTTTTCTGCTGCTTTGATTTTGAATAGCTCACTTACACACTTAATAAATGTCACTTGCCCTTCTACTTTTTTTTATACTCTCCATTCCTTATAGCTAATGCTATGCAAATTTAAATAGACTCTTAAATGCCTCCTACAGTTGGCCTAAACTTTCTTTTATCTGCTTCTCTGCCTCACTCTTTTCCGCCCTCTCAGTCACTCTTATCTGGCAGATTATATCATTACGCATGGCATATAATAATTCACAGAGAACTGGGCACAACAAAAAGCGCTTGACATCAAAGAAAGTACAAAATGTAAGTTGTAATTTAAGGGATACCCTGTAAAGGCAGTATTACTTCTAGCTGTTCTTCATAGCTAATATACCCCATGCGTATGAAAAAAAACTCCCAAGGCTAAAGCAAAGTCAGAAGTAAATTTATTTATTGACTTACTTGCCAACTGAAAGAGCTCTCACACTCAATTTGGGCACAATTTCTAAGAGCTTATGACTTTTACTTAGCTTTCACTTGTCGTTCGCACACACACACACGCTTGATCACACACATACACCATTACACAGTGAATTGCCGCTAGGTGTGTGTGGTAATTGTATTAAATTTCAATAAATGCGAAACGTTGACAGCTGACTTGAGTTAAGCGTATTGTAAGTTTTAAATTTGATGGAGAAACCAATGGAGAAAGTAACGAAAGAACGGGGCTCAAAGGTCACCAGCAATGGCTCTGCAAAGGCCTAACTTGGCCTAATGTAAACTGAACTGAAACCGATTTTATTGCGCCCGAGAAAAACTTTTGCTGCTTCTTTGTTTCGTTTCTTTTATTGTTGCTGCTGTTGCTGTTGCAATTTGGTTGGCAATAAATTTTGGCAAGACAGGAAAATGAGAAGCCAAGCGCAAAGTAAAAAATATTTAAATTTTGTTGATCGCATAGCTCTTTTCTGCTGTTTTCCTTTTAATTTTCCTGTGTTTTTTTTAGGGTGCGGCATGCGGCTTGCGGCAGCAACAAGGAGCAAACAGTAAAAAAAATCTGCTTAAATGTACTTCCGTCATAAAATAACGGTAATGCAGAGCAGTGGCGATGACTGTTGTGTATGTGTGTGCGTGTGTGTGTGTGTGGGCGTGTGTTGGTGACTCACGTAACCCTGGCGAGCAAGAAAAACCTTTTTATAAAAGCTGGCGCGCAACATCCGCGATATAATAAAACAAAACAGAGAAACAGGCAACCGACAACCGACAAGCAACAACCGAAAAAGCAACAACCGAAAGCAACAAACAACAGCAGCAACAACTCAGTGCAGACGACAGGCAACTGTCAGGGCATTGCATGGCCAAAAAGGCAGAGCCATCGGTGAATATTCTCCAAGTTTATAAGGCACAAAGATAAATTGGGCCAAAAGCAAAATTAATATGCAAATGATTTAAAAGCAGAGTCCAGCAGATGAAACAGAGCGTATACGTAACTTGCTGGACCAACAATATATAAATTTTGTATTGCAAAAAAAAAGTTTATAAATTGAAAATATTTTTATTTAATTTTCCATATTCTGAAATCTTTTTTAAGATTACTTGAATAATTTATTGATATTTTCAGTTATCGATTCGCTCAAAAGATTTTAATAACAAATTGTCATTTCAGCAATTTCATTTGCTGTTTAAATAATCTTTGACACAAAAACTGTTTTAAAAAAAATTTTTTATTATAATTTCCATTGATTTTTCAATAAATAAAACGTATTTTTAAGCATTTAGGTTTTTGTTTTAAGGTGGCAATGACTATTCAATAAATTTGCACATTTTTTTAAATTACCTATGTATTTCTTTACCAGCTCTACTTTAAATAATGAAATGAGATAATTGTCAATTGCCAAAAACTGTTTGAGTAATTTTAGGCAAAACTATTTGCAAATTTTATCAAAATTCTAAAGTGTAATTGCTAATTGCTAACTTAACACAAAATGGTATATAAATTGCAGTTGCTTTTGTCTAAAACTGAACATATTTTATGTGTCAAATATAAATATTTCAAACAGACCATTTTCAATTAAAAATACAATAAATGACTTTCTGTATAATTATGTTGGTAATTGATTAAGTTCATACTGTAAAAAAACATTCAATACATTTTAAAGATATTAAACTTGTTTTATGCTTTTTACTCTGTTCATTTTAAAAATACTCACAAATAATTCCCTTTAAAAAAAATTGGCTAAAAATACTACATTCTTTAAAAAGCACTTGCATAAGAGGATAAAAATCAGCTTAGTTATATATTAATATATTTACCTTAGTTTGCTGTATGGATGATTCAATGTTTTGCAGTACGCGTCCTTGTTGCATTCATCGCGTGCCACGGCTATTGTTGCACGTTCATTAAGGGCTTGGACTCAGATCAGGGGCCACTTGTGTGCTGCGAGTATTTGTATTGTATTTGGTTTTTATATTTTGTGTATATAATACGCCCCCAAATACATCAATTAACCTACTTGCGGGCAGGCAAAAGAATGAACCAAGTTAATTTTTCTCGGAATTTTGTTTTTGTTTGGCCGGAAAGAATGCTGCAGGTAAGTATTTCAGCTTCAGTACACACAAAACACTCACAAACAGACACACAAACACACACACGCACACACAGTTACATGCTCTTAACACTTTAACCGGCTTTTTGCTGCTTGCGCCAAAATCCAATAAGCGCGAAACTGTTGACTCTGACTTGCGATGCCAAAGCAATGCCCAAATTACACATACGCCGCGTTGCCGCTGCAATAAAAACGTCCAGCACACCCGAGTGTCAACAACGAACTGAACAAATGGCCGTAATGCTTGCTGGCCAAGACGAAGTCGAAAATTGGCAAAAGCCGCGCATGCGTCACTTTTACTCAATGAAAAGCTTCTGCCAACTTTATACCGAAAAAACCAAAACACGCTGCCTGACACTTTTCGGAGTGTTATCATTGTTGTTGCTGTCGTTGCTGTTGTCGTTGTCAGCGGCAACATAATCATTGGCGCGTGTTGCTCACTTGTAGGCACAGAACAAAAACAAAAGCCTTTTACAAATCGCGCAACGTCATGTCAACGAGACAATCAGACAAATGCCGTAGTCTCTGCCTTCCGTCTCTAGTCTGCCCAATTCCTGACCAGTTCAGCCCCCTTTTCCATCCCTCGATCCTTCGTCCCTTCCTCCCTATTCGCAGTCAGACAACGTCAATTGTCTGTGGGGCTTAACTTTTTTTTGTTTAATTTCCTTTATCAACAAGAAGGCAAAAGAGTGTTGATGTTGTCGTTGTTGTTGTTGTTTGGTTTCCCTCTCAGAGTGCGTCTCGTTATCCTTTCAATTGTCATTTGGCTGGTTGCGCCTCCTTTGGCAGCCGATTGCTGTTCATGTGTCATGCAGATGGACAGGTAAAGCTATTGTAATCGCAAATTAATGTTAAGTTGACATGTTTGCTTGTTTATTCAATTATCTTCACTTTTTTCGAGACTCATTTGTCTCTAATGATTTGAGAACGACTTTAATTCAGTTGGGCATCAATTTAATCCAAAAGTAAATTTCTTTCTTTATCGTAAGTATTTATCGTCGACTAAAACAGTCGACAAAGAGTAAAAAAATAGTTTGTATTTCAATAGAATTATAAAATCAGAAATTGAAATGTACAATAAAATATATCTTATATATTACCTTGAGTTGCATTACATATGAATGCGACACTTTCAAAGACAGTTTACAAATTTTTTTTATTTTAATTTTAAATTAAATTGCTTCGTTTGGCATTTAAATTTGTAATTTATTCAAACGCAGCGATGCGTTGCAGTCTATTTGCAGTCAAAAGACTGCACTTATCTTTTGACTTTACTTAACCAAATTATATTGGACAAACATTGGAAATGCGAACACAAAGCGAGAGTAAATCCTCCTGACCAAGATTTCGAGTCTCTGGCAAATACTTTGCGGTCTTTTGTATACAAAATTGTGGTTATCAGCATTTTGGCAAAACCAAAATAAATTATGCAAAAATACATATACATATACACACACACAAACACACACACTCAAAGCCACTTGTTGTTGGGAAAATTATTTTCAGTGTTGACTCAATATATACTTATATATTATTTGTTATTGCACAATAGCATTATGGTTTATTATGTGCGTTAGTTATTATGAAAAGCTGCTAGCTTAGAATTTCATTTAAACTTTCGACCCAACACCCTCTTCTCTCGCCCCCTGGCCCACACATTTTTAGGATGATGAGATAACGAGGCCAAAACATAATTTATAATTTACATTTCCGTATTAGTATGGCACACAGATCTTATAAATGCTACGAGTAGGTGTACACTTTGAGACCGCAGAGGATTCCGTCAAGGACTTCAGTCTGTGTAGTTTTCGAGAACTGGAAACAGGAAGCAGATTCTCGGTAAGCCTTGGACATGCTTTTTAATCCCTTTTAAATTGATATTGTAATTGGTTTTCGTCTGTAGTTATGAGTTTCAATATGTCGACCCGGCTTTACATCAAATCAAAGTTTGTGTGTGTGCTTGTGTAATCATAACAAATTGTACAGTTGTTAGTTATCAAATCATTAAATTTCGTTTGTTTATGTTAACAATTTGTTTCGGTTTCTGATGAGATTTTGCTATTTGATTACATAAAAATTAAGGATTTGCCACAGGATTTGTGCTTTGTTTTCGTAGGCATAACATGGCAATGGATTGAGTTCAACAAAGTTTTAATCCTTGGATGTTGGCACTTTTATCGAGCTTTATCAATTATGGTGGAATATTTGATTTGCCAAAAAGAAATTAATTCAATTGAAATGCCAAATTCACTTTGGGGTTGGCTTAGTTTTTAATTACTCGGATACTCTATTTCATACCTGTTAAATTTCGATTAGAATTACTAATCAATTAGATTATTTTTGGAAATAATCGTATTGCCTTATAATTCACTGTTGAAAAATTTGTGATTATATAATGATCACGATTACAAAAAATCGGAAATAATCTAAAATTATTACAATTATTCAAAAATAATCAGAAAAAATCAAAAATAATTAAAAAATTATCTTTCTGATTAATTTGGATAATTCTTTATTTTTCTGATCATTTTGGCTACTTTGATTGCGAAAATTTAAAGTAATTTGATTTTTACTAAATTGTCATAAATAATCAGAAATAATCAAAAATAATCAGACATAATCAGGAAAAAATCAAAAATAATCCGAGTACTCAAAAATATTATTTTTGTTTTTTTTTTTTATTTTTTCTGATTATTTTTTTATAATTGTATTAATTTTAGATTATTTTTGATTTTTTGTAATCGTAATCATTAAATAATTGGACAAACCCGAAAAAATTTGTAATTTAATCATTAGTTTGACTTCAAAACAAAAATAATCTAATTACTAATGATTATAATTACTAATCTTTATTTAACAGGTATGCTCTGTTTACATTGAATGTTGAATCAATAAATGTAATATTTAAATCCTGTAATGCAGGCAGAATTTTTCAACTGCGAATGTTATGATGACTTGAAATTTGTATAGGTATAGGGTCCAAATATAGCAAAAGGATACTTTCCAAATCGTTCTTACTTACCATTTTATGTTGCAACAAAACCTATCCATAAATTGTCACAACCATAAATGCCTTAAATGAATTAAAACTGCGAGTTCAACACGCTGAACAGAATTGCGAGACAAAGTTACAAGTGGATTTATAAATAATTCAAATGCACTTAAAGTGTTCACACTTAATTTAATGCGTCGCTTAACTAATTATAAGAGCGAGAACCCCTTTAAGTCCTTTCAACTTTCAACGGCAAGAAAAGGGACTGACAAAAATCTTTTGATTGCACTTTGGGGACACATTTTGAGGTGTGAATTTTACAGGTACACAAAAGCCGTGCTAAAAACGCGCTACGCACTACGGACAACCGTTAGAATGGCCTTCGGGTTTAGTTACAGTTACGGCGAGTGAGTCTTGGGCCGAATTGCTGTCGGTTTTATAAAGCACCTGCTTAACCCTTAATACCAACCAAATAGCACAGTGGCAATAAAAATAAATCCCTATTCAAGGTGCTCCCAAAAAAACCTCCAGGGAGAGGGAACTTCCATCGAACTGCAGCGGACAGCAGATTATGTATTTACAGGCAGATAACTCCCATTGTCGTAATGGCAAAGTTTCTCTCTATTGTTGTTGTTATTGTAATAAGGTAACAGCCTAGATGATTGCTGGCAACTGTTGCCTCTTGCCCCTCTCTCGCCCACCTGCTGAAGCTGCGTGTGGAAAAACTTTTTGCTGCTTAGTCAGCTTAGTTTTCTCAAGAGAAGGTCTCTTTCTCTCCCTCTGCCGCTTCTTCTCTCTCGGCCATTTTGTTTATCTGCATAATAAACAGTGCTAAAATTATTGATGCCCGCATTTTTGGGGCCATGTCGACGTCAGCAGCAGGTAAATAGTAAATTGCTAATGGCTAAAGGGACTATTGAGTCCCTTTGTTAGTGCCAAGTTGCCAACTTGGCCAAATATCCTTGCTACTATTTTCATCTGGTAATCATAGACTTTAACCTTGGCCAGCTAACTGGGCTAACATACGTGTTACACAATAGACATGGCTTATATGAATTTCTGTGTGACGTTTCAATGCCAACTAGACATTTTTAGTTTGCTTAAAAAATTAAATACGCCGTTTGTTACATAAAACTGCACATGACATCTGTGTATGTGTGTGTGTGCGTGTATCCTTGCCTGTCCTTCCATATGTGTGCCCCTGGGTTTGATTCTCTGTTGGGCTGCCAGGCTGCGGCTTTTTGCTCCTGGCGTGCAGTCAAAAATGTCACAGACCATGACGATGCTGCCACATCTACTTATTTGCCTTACACACACACACACGTGCCCCACACTCGCTTTGAGTGCAAAATATTATTTAATGCCGCCTGACAGTTGACTAAAGCAATATCGTTTACATGCATTACATATCTCGCAATTCGCATAGCAGGGATGGAATAAAGGAGAGAGCTGCTGTTGGAACTGGCACTCAGGCAAATTGCCATTAGTTACAGGTTGAACTTGAGCTCCCTCTCTCTCTCTCTCTCTTTTTCATCCCCTTTATCAGTTTTTGGCCTGGTCGAGATAATAATTCAAATATAGGAGCCCGCTTGAAAAAACCATGCAATATAAATATGTGCTGCAGTTTTCATGCCTGTCAGAATTCCCGCTGTTTATTTATTTATATTACTTTTATTTATTTTATTCTTTCGCTGGAGGTTCTGTAATTAAATTGCAAGGACGTTTCACAAATGTGGCATATACTAGATGCCCTTTGAAATGTATTTAATTATTAGTTTGGTTTTTCAATTGGTATCAAATTGTTTAAATAAGTGTATGCTAAGTATTTAATTAAATTGTTTTAATTAGTTGGTATTAAACTGTTAAAAAAAATGTGTGCTTCGTATTTAATTACATTTTTATAACTTATTAACTAAGTTTCCATTTTCATTGCACTAATTGACAATTTGAATATATAAGCTTAAGTGCATAATATAAAAGTTTCTTTGGACATTTTAGTGCTTATTTTTTATACAACTTTTGCCATTTTCTCATTCATTTAACTTATACATATTAGTTATATTTCCTTGAATTTGAGTGTATTTTACCTTCGTTACATAAATACCAACATCAAATTCATAGTAAAAATAAAAATATTTATTTATTTAAATTTGTGTCCTTTGCTTAACTGGGATAAAAAATTGCCAGCCACTTTAACCAGCAAAGGAATACAAAAAAAAATTTATATTCGAATTCATTTTTTTTTTGGAGCGACTGCCTTTTATTTTATCAGTTGCCTTTTTTGTTAATTTGTGCAGTGAGAAAAAATTAAACAAGCACACGTCTCACTTAATTGAATACAAAATGGCACTCAAACATGAAGATAATTGACAAATTTGTGCACTCGGCAAAGCAAATTATGTCGAATCGAATTGAATGCTTAAAAACAGAAATAAAAATCAATGCAAATTTAATGAAGACTTTAACTACATAAAATTAAACTTAAAGACAGCCAATTTGTAGAGTCCAGTAAAAGGGCAGGAGATCAATTTTAAAACGCATGTCAATTGAATTGAACATTTCCATATAACACAGCCAAATATGCAAATTAATCAATGACTGTGATTAAAAATAACTTCTTTTCATATAAATACTTGAATGTGAAAAATAAAAACACCTCATGGAACTCATGAAATACATGATACACGAATGTGAATAAAAAGCGAACATGATGCCGACAACATATGCATACAATACTCGCTATGTTTAAACAATTTGATCAATTAAAAACAATTTGCAAAAAAATAGCAAAAAACTTTAACAAACAACATCAAATATTTTTGCGCAAAATAAAGCAACCTAAATGTATAAAAAAACGTAGTGTGAGAAAGTAGAAAGAGAGATAAATGAAAGCACCAGAGAGTTTTTCAGTTGCCCCTCATTTTTTTTCCACCCAAATTGCCCGCCAATGATCCAATGAAGCAGGCAACGCTTTTGGCCTGTGCCGAGGAGGATTGAATAAAATTTCACGCTGAAAATCACATTGTTTACCAGCGAAACAATTCCACGTAGGCAAAAGGCAAAAAACAATCAAACGTCCAAGTAAAAGGAGAAATTCGCATAGCAAAACAAGTAACTGCACTAAACGGGTGAGCACGACTGAAGTCTACTCAGTAGAGAGCTAAAAAGTAAATATAAGCTTAACATACGTACATATATAAGAATTATTTTACTCACTTCATTTATTAGATAACTTCGATGTTCTCTTTTGTACACCAATTGCTGAATAAATATTGTTGTTTTTAAAATACCATTGGAAATAATAAGATTGATATTTAATAATTGCATCATGTAGCTCCATTAAATTTAATCCCAACTACAGGGTATCCAACCGAATACAGCAAACATCTCTGCTGTGATGATGGTGTTTTCCGTTGTTATTGTTGCTGTTTTCGCTTTCCATGTTGTTGCTTTTTGGCAGTTGCATGTTGATTTTTGTACTTTTGCCGTTGTTGTTGCTTTGTTGTTGTCGCCGTTGTTGCCTCTTTTTTACACAGCACGCATTGGTACATTCATGCCACTGATTGGCGCCACGCATAAAAGCTCAAAGCCCAAAACACTAAAATAGTAGACACAAGTAGGCGACTGCGCAATACCCTGTACCCGTGTGTAATGTTGAATGCTTACCCAAGTCTATGTAATATAAAAGTTTCAAGTACAAACCAATATGCCAAGATTACGCTAGACGATTACAGGGTATCAAGCGTTCGCCACATCCACCACAACGGGCGTGGTGCACTCGACAGCAGCTGGCGGGTCGATTATTTGTCGCTGTGACGGCGTCAATGGGCTGACCAGACCATGAGGCGGAAAACCACAGACAACATTTAATGGTCACATTGGGGACACGGATTTCCAATTCCGTTGATCATTGTTTGCTCCCCATTGACTGAACGAATGACAGTGGACAAATTTATGATATTCTTTTTAACGCTTTTAAATGCATTTATTAAGCTCAAAAGGGACAGCACGAACTAAGTATTTGAGCCACCTCAAAGCACTGTCCAAAGGCATTGCAGATCTCTCGACCACGGCCAGATCTCAACAACGACCAGCCCTGGTAGACATCGACGGCATTGAGGCCATAACTATCAATAAGCCAGTTCTGAAAGTCCATATTAAAGCCTTCATAAACGGGAACATTCTGCAATGGAATTAATGTGGCAAAAATTATATAATCTACTCATAAAGAAAAAATATTTTTGGGGATTTTAGTACTCTTCATGTGACATTTTTGCTGTTTCCCAAAAGCGCACAAAAATTAATTTCCGGTGTAAAGCTGCGTATGAGCAATGTCATATTTAACTGTCGCTACAACTGCAACATGAAATTAATAAAAGAGCAAAGTGTAACTAACTAAAATCCAGGTGGCGATAAAAATGTTTAACTTGCTGAGCTAATTAAAAGGCGATGCAGAGCAAGAAAGCGACGATGACGACGACAGAAACTTAATTGAAAGCTGTGGAGCAAACAGCGTTTTATAGAGAAGCTAAAATACTTGCAACGTACAATATATTTATCGAGGGCCGTTTCAACAATTATGTGATAATTAAATCAAAATAAATAAAATGAAATAATTTTAATATAACTTTAGATTAAGTAAGCAACACATCGTAGCTAGCACATTAAATAATAAGCTTGCACTCGTAGAGCTGTGAATCTTAACAAAATTTTAATAATAATATTAATACAGCAACTCTTGAAGCAGCCCTCGCCATAAATGTGTACTCGCTGAGAGTGTTGCACTTCCGCTGACATCACAGCAATAGGTAAAGAATTAATAATAATAAAAATAATACCCCAACTTTTCAAGCAACCCTCGCTATAAATGTGTACTCGCTGAGAGTGTTGCACTTCCGCTGGCATCACAGCAATCACAGCAAGGAAAACGCAGCTCTGTTTACCTGTCCTGCAGCAGCAGCAGCATCAGCAGCTGCGATGCGGGTCGACAAACTGCAGTCTATAAATTTGCTGGCCAAATCTTATTAACTGTGCTCAAAATTTGTGGTCATTGTGGGCCGGTATCGGTGTCGAGGGAGGAGTTTCTGTAAGTGTAAACACTTGGACATTTTGCTTAGTGCCGCTGACTGGCTAATTAAAATTTGGCAATTAGATGGACAAACACTTGAGACGAGCGAGCACACAAAGGACCAGACAACACCAGCAGCAGGAGGACTAATCCAAGCCCATACCCGATTAAGCCACGAGTGTTGCTTTAGACTTGGCCAATTTGTTGCGGCCAAAAGAGAAAAGAGAGCGTCACTTTTGATGGGATTATGTCACAAACACACACAAACACATACAACACACAAGCAACATCAAAGTTAATTAAAAATACATAAAAAATGTTATCGCTCTAATGTCCTACATAAAGCATAAATGAGACAGTTTTAGATGGGCGTATGGGCGTGGCATTGTTAAGTACTCCTGTCAACTTAATTATGAAACAAGCGGGAAAGGCTAAAGTCTCGTTCCCGACTATAGGATACCCGTTACTGAATTAAAAACATATAACATATTTTTATTGCATACTTTAAGGCATTTACATTGCTTAATAACTTATATCAGTCATTACCACTTTTCTATTTGTCCGATCTTGTTGCAATTAAATAGGATGATAGCTAATAATAGTAGTTAATGTTATTTCAACAAATACATACAATGTACCCATTGACTTACTTTTTAAGTAACGGGTATAAAAAGTGTCAAGCAAAACGTCGCTAGACTTTCGCTGAGTGCATGAAAAATGGCGCTGTGAAAAATGTGATAATTATTGCAACAACAAGTATATGTATCTAAAATAACATAATTATTTATGGCAGACTGGCGACAGGCACAAGGGAACACTGAACACTGATATGCCAAAGAGAGGAAGCCATTAAAAAAATGTGGCTCACAGCCGGAAAGGCAACAGCCAAAAATAAAGGCCGAGATAAAGAAAAAGCAGAAGGCGAACCGGAAGATCCTTGAAAAATTGTCGGCTTCTGTGTTGATGTCCTTTTTTTTGTAGCTTGCGCATAAATAATGGCAAATTATTGAATGCAAAATCAGCAGTTGAGGTGGGGAAGAAGGCAGGTGTTGGGAATCCGAACAAAACACTTTTCAATTAAGCAACTTGTCAGATGGGCGTTGCTCCAAAAAAAGGCAGCCAAAAGGCTTAATACAACAACAGACAGCAAGAGGCACAAACAAAGGCCGACAAGAAATGCCAACAAATGCTAACTAAGCACGACACACAAATACCCTGTAAGCTAATTGAAGCAACGGCCTTGCCCGCTTCAATAAGAAACCCAAGCTGGACTGCGAGTATGGCCAAGTGAGGGGTATAGAAAAATGTGAAGCTAACGAAAAATGTCTGGCATTCTTTTTTTGAGGGGGCAAGCATACATTTTGACGTTGCATGTATTTGCTGCTAACGAGCTGAAGAATTATGACTCCATTAGACGGAGGCGCTTAAGGCGCTCGAGACCCCAACGGCAAGAAAGTGGAGGTGATGGGAAAAAGGAGATGAAGATAAAGAGTGGGAGGAAGACGCATAGTTAGCTTAAAGTTGCTGCCATTTTTTGTTGAGCTTGTTGTGAGACGCAAAGGAAATGCCGCCATTTTGTGCAGATTACGCTTTAATGAACTCGACAGGGCCGAGAATCAGAATCCGAATCCGAATCAGAAGCAGGGCCATAACCATAACCAGATTCAGCTCAGCTCAGAAGCCAGCTGCAAAGCCAGGGCCAAAAGCGTAATGACAACGTCAACAACAACGACGACGACGCCAAGCAGATTGAATTTACTGAACAAACACTTTTCATTTGCAGTTGAATTAAGCAAAGTAATCCCCCGTGTATATATTCTTCATTTTTTTTTGACTCAAGACTCCGAACTTGGACGTTGTCGCTGCAAACTAACAACTTGGCAACTTGGCAGCTTGGCAGCTTTGGCAACTTGGCTCAAAAGAAAGCAAATCCACATTAAAGACAAGAACACAATGAGTGTTCTGAAAATTCCAAATGAACGAATGACACTCAGATCTCAACTTGCAGGGAGAAGAACGAGGTGTCGAGTCAAACATGAAAATGAAAAGTAAATAGACGAATGTGTGTGTGGCAAGTGGCAAGTGACGTTAACTGAATTCGGGTTTTGCACTCGAACAGCATGTTAAATGCTCCTTAAGCTTCTGCTTATCAATTTGATATTCTTTAAAGCCAAGAGAAAAGCGTTTACGATGTTAAAAACCAAATAAAAAATATTGGCAAGTGTGCAAATCTTCAACATTTTGGACAAGTTTCACTTCGACAGTTTTGAATCAACCTCGGCTTAAATTAATTCAATAGAAAGATTATTTAGTTAACTAAATTTTTAATGAATCTATCAAAGATAGTGAATTTAAAATTATTAGAATGCTAAAAATTAAATTGAAATAATAAAATAACAATAAATAAATTATCGATAGTAAATCATTATTTTTTCATATCATTATTTTCCTCAATCGAATTTTCTGCTTAAAAGAAGCTAGATAATATCTCTCAGCCTTTTTCTGTTCCTCATTTCCCCTTCGTCTCTCCCAATTGATGTTCTTCCTTTGCTGTATTTGTTATTGCTGTGCACACAAATTTGCATTATTTCCACAATCTAAAAATTCAAAGCAGCTTTCTCACAGAGCAGCAAAGCCAACTCAAAAGCCAACGGCAGATATTGGAATTTGAGCGAAATTCTGGCCAAATAGCAGTCAGCACCAGAGGCCAAAAAAGCCTCATTCATTCGCAACCATTTATGCCGGCCATAATTAGAAACTTTCTAGCCTACTCAATAGAAAAGGCCCTCGAGCTGTGAAATTGCGATAATAAATATTCAATAACAACGATTACTGATAGCAGTTACACAGTTATCAGATAACAGTTAAGAAAGACAATATAATTTGTGAAATGAAATTGTGTAAGCTTAAACTCATCTAAATGAACAGGCAGTTAATATAAAAGCTAAAGTTAATTTAAATGTTAAGAGGTTCATTGATCACAGACTACATTTTATTGCCTAAGGCTCAACATTTATTTAATAACAATTCTTTGTAATAGCTAAGGTAGAAGTTTAAAGGGTCGATGTGTTTTTAGCCTTCTTAATATTTGTATTTATTGCCCTTATTGCTAACTATAAATTATATTTAACAATATCTATAAAAAAATTCATGAGAAAGTTTAGTAAAGTAAAAGATAAAGGTATATTATAGAACTCAAGATATAAATATAGACAGAACTACTAATACTTCGAGGATGTGAAGAAAACAATATAGAAACAGATAATAACCTTAGACTAGCCATTTTTAGAGACATATAATACAAATAAAATACCATAAAATAATAATATTGTATGCAAGAAATTATCCAAAAGTCGTAAGAATATTTTATCCACAAAAAGAATTTTATCTTCAACTCTAATTGATGTACAGCGGTGGCCAAAAGTATTTTGAACATGACGAAAAAGGCAGGTGAGTTGAGAATCAAAAAAAAGTTGTTTGTATTATAGCAAGTCAAAATTATCTCAACCTGCGCATGATACAGAAACCCTAGTGAAAATACGCTTACAGGATATATACAGATATTCTGCTGGATATTCTGGCACAGGTTCCCTTGATATGGAATCCGGGGCAATGAAGCGTGGTCACGTGCCCATGAACCCATTGCACTGACAGGCAACGGCAACTGAGCCGCAAAGTTAAAAATGCCCAAAGTGAGGCAACAAGGCAACAAGGAAAACTGCGCGTGATTTATGTATTCTTTATATTTTTTTTCAGTACAAGGGGAATGGGGATTTTATCTGTACTCGATATGGATTTAAGTGGTTGCTACCTGAAATTCATTTGCCATTGCGGCCAGCCAGCTGGAGTCCACCACATCCACTTCCTGCTCCACAATCAGCTCGTGCTCCAGCTCCAGCTCGTGTTCCTGTTCCAGCTCCAACTCAAGTAGATGGCCAGAATTTATGGCCTTTGCTAATTGGTAGAGCAGAAAACTGCCGCGTGCTGGGAAAAACAAAAGAAAATATAGAAGAAATGAAGAAAGAAAATGAGGCATGAACTTGGCTTTTAAGTGTCTGCTAAACACAAGAAATTTAATTTGAAAAACTCTAAAGTCTAAGTCCTGTCTGCGGCGCTGTCAGCTCTTGAGAAAACCACTTGAAAGACTACTATTTACTTGAAAGAGCCCACTTGTGAGCTTTGATTGCGTTTAACTAGCTACTTACTGTCAGTTAAGTGCAATTGCTATAAAAATGAAATGTGTAACCATAGATAATCCACTTCTCCCTTTCCTTCACGCTGGATTTCTCGGTACAGCTTGCTCATTTCATTGTCCTCAATTTCGCAGTTTGTAGCTCGCTTCTCAGGTGATTGGCAAATGCGCACATGAATCATTGATAAGCGTATCAAATTGCAGTCATTAGACAAGTTTGCTGACTTTGATGGGCAAACAAAAGGCAACGGCAATGCCATTACATTGATGCCAGCTGGCAATCAAGGCAACTCAAGGAACATTCAAGCAATTGTGTCTGTCGGGACCAAAGTACAAAAAGGAATCCTCTCCAGACCCAAAAACGGAAGAAGCGGAAATCAAATTGTTTGATAATCAGCAAAAAAAAAATTTAGAATTGAAAAGCAATTGCAATATCCAAAGGATTTCACAATGAAGACAACTAAAGATAAGTAGTTACGGAAATGAAACTAAAATCAACTTTTACAGATATCAAACTGTTTATCGGAATTATTGTCAAGCTTAAAAGTTGCCTTTGATTGTGTTTTGCACTCAGTTTTAAGTTGATTCATGAATTTTCCACTCGAAATTATTTATAATTGCACATCAACTGTTTGCCATGTGTTTTCAGCATTTTTTCTTTGCAATTTTGAAATCAGTTTTTAACTTTTGCGAGCACATTGCAAACTCTCATTATGCATACGACGCGTTGACGTTAATCATACGCCATGTTCAACGCGCCGCAAAAACTTTTTCAACGCTCTCACACTTGTCCTCTCTCTCTCTTTCTCTGTCTGTTTTTTGTTTTCAGCTTCTTGGCAATAAATCACATTTAAAGTTGAAAAGCGCCAAATAAATGAGACAACTGACCTAAAATGTCAGCCGGGCAACGAAACGAAAGCGAAAGCAAAAAAAAGCAAACAACTTTGTGAAAAGCAAAAAGCAAAAGCGAAAATTGTTCACTTTGTAGTGTTAGTTTATTGTTGTTGTTCTAGTTGTTCTCGATGTTGTTGTTGTGCCTGTTGTTGAAATGTTGCACAAAAATATTTGCACAGCATCACGTGACCACTAGAAATTTGCATTTTAATAGCACGAACGAATGGCAGTCATTTAACAAGGGCTGCAAAAGGGGCTGCAGTGGGCGTGGCAATGTGTATGTGTCTGTGCTTGTGTGGCTAAGTATGTTAAGTGTTATCACCGACGGTTAATGATGCCAAGAATAAACTCGGCTAACACTTGAGCAACAACAACAACATCAGCATATGTTGTGGCCTGACGAGGCGACAAGAGATGACACAAGACGAGCAACAAAAACAACAACAACAACAACAGCTGCACTTTTGTTAAGAAACAAGCAACTGCCACGCGTGACAAATGACACTAGTGACAACATCAAACTGCTGCAACGGAAGCCGGACGAGAAAAGACGAGAAAACAACAGCGGAAGACGAATGACAAAGCGGGCGAGACAACAGGATGCACGGAAAGGGTAAGAGGAAGGACAGAGAGGCAGACACTGCAGCAGCAGCAGCGACTCTTGTCAGCGGCAACAGCGGATACAGCGATTGTCAAGTGTCGTTGGTGGCACAACCAGTGCAGCTGCAACGACGAAAGAAAACGTTGCATGATGCTAAAAAAAGATCACAGTGATAACTGACTAAGCGAAATTTGTTAACGCGATAAGATAATCTCACTATTGCTGCCTGTATTAGAGACTTGAATAAAATACCAAATGAGTTTTACTATTTTAAAACTAATTTAAAAAACGGAGAAAAAAATATAGCAAATGAGCTCAAAAAAATATCCTTTTAATTAAAGTACGAGCTGTCTCTCCAAGTATATATGGATAACTACAGTAATTAAAATTTAGTATTACATTTATATTATTTTTATATCTTTATTAAAATGTATATTAAAGAATGACTAAAAATCCATATTATTGTTTATAAAATGTATAAATAATAGAATACTTTTGTAAGAAATAATTATAATATAGAATTTTAATCTATAATAAAAATTTTATTTAATTTTTGCCTTAATTTTTAAATGCATATTAAATATTATATTATGTTCAATACTTTTTACAGCGTTCTAAAAAAATATCAACTACCCTTTTTTATAACACCCTTAGGCAGTTAATACTGTATTATCTCTTCAGTCTTTTGGTTGAGTCTTGCTGCTGCTCTCATGGAATGCGCGAATGACACTTGAGTTATTTTTGGGTTTTTTTTTCTGTTGCTTTTGGCACTCGGAACTTGGCGCTCCACAAAATCTAAACTGGTGCAACTAAATGCAGAAAACGAAATACCAATTACGCATTCGTTGACATTTTCCCCCCACACGCTCAGAGAAAACTCTCTATCACAGTCTTTGCCATTTTCCCTGTTGCTGACAGCTTTAAAGTGGCAGACACTGTGGTGCTACAGTGCGTATGCGTGATAAACAAGCTTAATTGCAGAGCGACAACAACAACAACTGCTTTCTTCTTGATTGTTATTTTTTTGTAGCTTACCTGATGCTGGCACCATGTCGAGTACAACTTCAGCTGGCATCTGTTCCAGTTCCTGTTGCAATTGCAACTCCAGTGCATCATCAACTCCTCCATCTACATCCATAGCTGCTAATGAGGCAGGTGCCAGCATGCCTGTAGCTTTTCTGCTGCCAAGCAGCAAAACAAAGAGTAACTTACAGTAGAGCTTTATTAGAGTAGTATCCATGTCAGCAGCTGTAATTATTGAATAGTTTTACTGAAAAGAATTACAAATTTAAAGCTCGTAGAACTTCAAATTGTTTATAAATTAAAGCCTAAAATTTTAAATGCATGATCAACATTGAGAATTTAAAAAATATGTTATTCCAAAATATATTTAAAAATATTTATCATTGCCTGGAATAGCTTTTAAAAGCTATCTCTATTTCCTCATATATAGTACATTGCTTAAAAGCCACATTTTGTGTGAAAAGTAGAAAAAAGGGGTTAAAATTGTCATTTTTAGGATTTTCAAAAAATGATAAAAAATACTAGCAAAAATATTTTTGAAAATTTTTTTTGCAGTTACTCTTAGAATTGTTTTATCAAAAAGTTGTTTTTTTTTAAATCGAGGAAAAAAGTTTCGAAAATTAACTTTTACATAAAATCAAAATTTTCAAAGGGTACTTAATGGGCTAAGGAAAGTTTAGTATCATTTAAACGGAATTGAAATGACCTTTCCATTGATGCCAAAATGTACATGAAGTAGGTTCAAATACGAGTAGATTTAACTTTCAATCTTGTCAAAATAAATATGCCGTCTAGTGTATGTAAATTTGTATTCCTACGTATACTTAATATTTTATTTAAAAGTCTTTGTTTTATTAAGTACCCTATAGCAGGTAGCAATCTAGCTTATAATAAAACCTTAATTTCTGACCAAACGTTACCATGACAGTTATATAATTAAGTGAACCGATTTGGACTGAATTCGGTCAGAATAAGGTCAAGATATAATCCAAAAGCAAATACTCGAACTGTTCCTTGTGATGGAAAGAAGGATTCATATTTTTTTCTGGCAAAATGGCACATGGAATCCTTTTCGGTCGCCACTTGAATGCTTTGCAAATTTATGAGGCAACCACAGTGAAGCCTGTGCTTAAAGACCTCTCAGCATTCCTTTCTCTGTGCTCAGTTGCCGCCGCTCGTGAATATTTGCGAGCAATTAAGCGGCTTAAGAGCAAGCGCCAAAATAAAGCTTCAATTGCATTTTCAATTGCTACTAGCAAACGTCGAACATGTTGTCGAAAGAGCAGATAATAGGGCGGTGGAAAGGGGAGGATAGGGAAAAGCAAAGAGGATAGAATGTGTCTGTGCTCTAGATTCAGCAAATTGCATTGTTCACTCTCTCGCACTCATTTGTAATTTAATGAATAAACGAGCAATTCACTCGAAATTTCATAAGGAAAAAAATAGGATACGAGTGCGACCCCCTTTGACTTGGGGGTGACAACTGTTGTAGAAGAGGGGTAGGTAGAGGGGGGTAGAAAGTTGGAAGTAGAAACTCCACACGGCAGCTACGTTTAATGTGCACAACTAAAGTGCTCGCTCCTGTCGTTGACAACAAATGCAGGCGGAAACATTTCCAGGATCTCCCTGTTCACCGCTCCCTAACCTGAAGTAACCAGCTCCCAGTTTCACTTAACACCACGCCCCCGCTTACGCCCACCTCATCTGCCCTCTCCGATCCCTGTCCCTCTCCCGCAGCTCAATTGTCTATCTGCCTTTACTGCTATTTGCTGTCTCTGCGGCCTGGCAAACAAACAAGCAACAAGATGTCGTCGTTGTCGTTGTTGTTGCTGTTGTTGCTGCTGTTGCTCTCGTTGTTGTTGTTGCTGTTGTTGTTGTTATTGCTGCTGTTGCTGTGCCCTGGCAGCCAAGACGATAACGAGCTGAAGGCACGATTGAGAGTAAGAGCAGATTTTTGGAGCCGGGAGACAAAAGCGCAATGATTTTGCTTTTCTCTATTTCGAATATTTCCCTTTCAATGAAGAGCTTCACTCTTGAAAACGTAAACTCCTTAATTTCATCTTTAAGCCATTGCTTGGATTATTGTAGAATTCAAATGAGTTGACAACTATTTATATGTTGGTTTATATATTTTCAATATAAAGTAAATTTATTTAATTATTAGAAGCTCTTAAAATGCAATGAAGATAATGAAGCGAATGCGTTTGTCGGATTACCTTATTGGCATCGATTCTCGGTCTGTTTTCAACAGCTTTGTGTAGTTGTTTTTTATGCTATTAATGAACTTAAGCTTGGAGACAGGTGTGTACTTCCATACCCTGTATTTGTTGGTAATGGTTATAAAGGGTATTTTATTGTTGTGCTCATGCAAGAGCCAGAGAAAATTATCGCTGCTATTTTTAAAAAAGATTCGATTAAATAAAATAATAAATAATATCTATTATTGTCTGAAAATGAAAAAAAAACCTTTCAATTCTTATAACTTTGCCAACTTTTTCGATTTCCAAGCGGAATGTCATTTGCATCATTTTCATTTTCAATTTTGCATTTAAATTAAATTTATATGGTTAAAAAAATGTTTATTGCTAAGATTCGATTTTTAAGCATTTTCGAAAATTTAAGAATTTGAATCACACTTACTAAAGTTTAGTTAACTCTATTTGTCATCATTTTTATTAAAATAAATTTTGATTTTTTTTAAATCATTGTAAAGTTGCAAATTCTGCTTGTTAGACAAGTAAGCCTGGTTACAGGGTATCTCTCTTCGCTCTTTTCTAGACTCTACACTCACTTTTTTTGCTGTTATGTTTGTACATTGTGCTGTTGTTGTTTCGCATTTAATTTAATTTTAGAACTGGATATCGCTTTATTACTGAGTTCATCACACGCCCATATATCAAATTACTGAGGGCACATCCAACCCACACACTCACATATATAGGGTATATATGTACATATATGTATAATGGAAAGTACATACCGTTAAATGTTGCGTCAACTGCCGTTACTTTTAATTGTTAGTGCCGAAAAAGCCGTTGCTCGACTGAGCGAGCGCAAAACAACGAACAAAAAATGTTCATAACCAAAAAAAATGAAGTTAAAAAAAGATAAAATAATAAAAATAAAAGGAATCCATGCAAGGCTGAACATTGATTGAAATTTAAGAAATCAATGCGAACATTGTGAGAGGCAATCGCAATGTAATATCATTTGTTCTCTGCTCTGATGTTGATATCAAATGATAACAAGCGACACTGATAAGAAATCAATGTGCCGTGCCAGATACAATGACAAGGCCAGTAAAATATATGTAGAGGTATGGGATGCACAGTTGGATGGCCTTTTAATGATAAGGTAGTTGAAAATTAATATGCGTTCAATTTATGATGTGTGCGAATCATTTATTAAAGAGCAAATGTTTTCCTTAAAGGAACATGCAATTATAAAAATAATATATTTAAATAATAAATAATTATCCTATAATATATTGTATTAAAAGCAGGGACTGTAACAATTATAATTTTTTTGTCAAAAAACTAAAAAATAAGAGTTATTAGCTTATTTTTATAAAAAAAATTATTTTTAACTTAATTAAAATTCATTTAAATGGTAAAAATCAAAAAAATTAATTATTTTTCAATAAAAATAAAAGTTATGTGTCAATTTTTATAAAAAAAATTGGAAATAAGAGTTAGGGCTTAATTTTTATATAAAAATTGAAAAATAATAATTGTTTTTGATTTAATAATTAAAAATATTTTTTTTTATAAAAATTGAAAATAAAAGTTTATCCTCTTTTCGAATTTGGCTATAAACAATAACATATGTCTTTTTTTCCCACTCTTCTAGGACGCTTTTTTGAGCTTTGATTTTTTAAACTCATAACTATTATTCGCAAGGCTTTCTTTTTTATTTTTCAATATAACATCTATTTATTTACTAAAGGTTTTAATTATTTACGGTTTAAATTAAGATACAAATCATTGTCCCATTACATTCTAGGCTAATTAAAATTATTATGACTTGAAATATATTTTCCTCAATTTTTTTTATTTAATAAGGATATTCTAGGATGTATATATCCAATCTTTGTCACTTTTTCTATCATATATCGGAGAGGAACTTATATCTCATTTCATATTCTTTCCCTTCTCATGCAGCTCTTTTATAAACTAACTTCAAATCAATAAAACCAATTTTGTATTTCAATTTACTTCTGTATTTTGTTCGAATTTGTGTCCATAAATAAAGTCCTAATAACTTTCTTAAATTTTACATACATACGTAAACACATATTTACCTAAATAAGTACTTGAATAGTTCGCATAAATAATTGAGCAGCTGTTGAGCTTTCATTTACTTTATTTTCTCTACTTCCTTTTAGCGAGTTACATATTAAGTATACGCTGTAAAATGACAACAAACAAGGTGGAAGTTAAAAGGATATTTCACATTACAGGGCATCCGTTAGTCGACCCTTTTTATTATGGAACAATCATCATTCAAATCTAATGCAAATGAATAAATATGTAATTTCTCAAAAAAACCATAACAAAGTCAAATTTAAATAGACATGAAAACGTTTTAAACGTGGTCACATTTTCAATTTTGATTGTCATTTTCATTTGTTAGTTGAACTGGAAATTCATGTTGTTGTTGTTATTGTTGTTGCTTGTTTCCTTGGTGAAATCGTGGAAAACTTAAATGTTGCCCCGAAGGCATCAATTTGCTTGCAATTGGCATTCAAGTGTCTGCAAAACGAAATTTGTTGCTGCCAGACAGAGAGAGAGAGAGAGCGAGAAAGAGAGAGATTTGTATCGGAGGAAACAATTTTAAACGGCGTACCAAAAATGCCGGAAACCAGACACAAAATGTTAACGGAAAAGGAAACAGCCCAACGAACAGTGGCTCCCACACAGATACACAACACACACACACACACACGCACACAGACAGTGAATTTTTTGCATGGTTTGATGCAGCAAGGCGGAATCTAAATTTAGACAGCGTACTCGCAATTAGGAATCTAGGAATAAGAAGACGTCGTAATCTATTTAATTTTAAACAGAACATAAAACATACATATTATTTGATCCCACACAATATAAAAAATTTTTCAATAATTATTTTTACATACCAAATTGACCACAATAACCTTAATTTTCCTCAACTTATAACAAATTAAGAATATTTAAATTTTGTATGCCATTTAATTTAATCTAAATGCAACTGTTGAGTTAACGCCACTGTTGCGCCACCGTTGAGCGCATGTCTGCGTACGCCATCTAGCGGGAACATTTGCCAACTCATTAGGTTAGCTCCGTGGCAAACCAGTTCCGTTCCACGCGCTTGACCAATTTTAGTGTATTCTTAGTCACTGCTGCTAAACCAGAAATCTAATAAGAAAAAGTGAAAATAACAAAACAAATGCGATAAATATTGTTGAAAAACGCATCGATAACAATGCGCAATTGCATGGCGCGTTAACAACAATTGAAAGCGTGCCAGTTAAAGTTCAACGTAAAGTATCAATAATAAAGAACTGAAAAAGAAAGACGACGACAACGACGACGACGACGAAGATGAACGAAGAAGAAGAAACGACAGCAGCAGCAGCAGTCGAATAAGAATAATGATAAGTTTGTGCGAGTGCGGTGCAACGAAAATAACATACATAATACTCGTGTACGTGTGTGTGTGCTCATAATACATATGAAAAGCGTGTGTGTGTGAGTGTTTGGTTTGGCCTGTGTTGTTGTCGTTGTTGCTGACGAAAAACAAAAAGCCAAATCGGAGCACTAGCTGAATTTACATACATACATAAGCGCCTACGTACATATATCAACAAGGAAATGCAATACAAAAACGGTCACAAAACGGGAACGGTACTCCGACATCCCCAACAAGAATCCCTTTGAGCCCACAAACCCCAATTGGAAAAGTTTGTAGAGCAATTGGAATAGCAACAAACCAAATACAAATACAGTTTTAAAGTGTCGCTGCCTCATTCGCTGCTGCTCTGCCTCTGCCGCTGTCACTGTCGACGTCGACGTCGGTGTGAAAAGAGGTCAAAGGCGCAACAAAAGTTTTTCATTTCGTTGGTAACAAAAAACAAAAAAAAAAGAAAAGAAAATAAAATAAAAAGTAAAGTGCCAAGCAGCTGAGCGCAAAAAAAAAACGTCGTAGTTGTGCGTTAAAACAATAAGCGCGAGCAAACGTGTGTGTGTGTGTGTGTGTGTGCGGGCATGTGTGCGTGCAAGTGAGCAAACAACAACAACTAAAATAAATAAGAAGAAGAGCAGCACAAAAAATCTTTGCGCGCGGCCATTAACAAATTCCCAACTGGCGCGAACAAATTTCAACAACAAAAACACCAATAAGAATCGAGCAGCTGCGCTCAAAACTGAAATTAGAAATCAATTTTTGTATTTAACAATAAAAAAAAAAGAACAGCACATTTCTACCAGCACAGAACGTAATATAAAAATCTGGTTTTATCAGTCGCACAACAAAAACAACAACAACAACAACCAAATATAAAATAAAACGGCTGACAAGTTTTTAGCGCGTACGGCAAAGAAGAAGACGCAGTAAAAAAAAAACTACACACGCTCGCGGTTTATTCTTTTGCTGTCTCTGTCGTTGTGAGAGCTTAGAACAAACAAACAAAACAACAACAACAAAAAAGCTCAACAGCAGCTGGGCGCCTACAGACAAAAAAAAGCGCCAAAATATTCTGCCATAACAGAGCCATCATAATATATAATATATACCGATTTTAATTAAGAAACAACAAAGCCAACAAAACCGCCAAAGCGAAATATTTTAGCACAGACCCAAATCGGCAATTGGAGTTGAGAGCGAATAGCAGAAGCACAAGCGAGAGAGAGAGAGTGACTAGAACTAGAGAGAGCGAGCGCGGGAGCACACAAAGAGGAGTGCGAGAGAGCAAGTGATTTTGTTGTCATAGCGCGCGCTTGACAAGTAAGTAAAAAGCCCTCTTGACTAGCCACCCCACCCACTCCCACTGCCCCCATCTTTTACTTAGCGCTGCGTTCGTTTTGTTTTGCAACCGGCGGCCGCTCAATTTGCATTAGTGTGTGTGTGTACGTGGGGAATGGAAGGCAACTTTCGGACATGCGGGTGTTTGTCATTTTCGCCCCTCCGCTTCGTTCACACTGTCCTCGTAAACAAACAGTGCAAAATTATTCAAAAATTCCATGGCGCGCGCGCCGATAAAGCAGCTGATAAGAGAACCGAAAACGCAGCCAGTTATAAGGGATAGGGCCTGGGCCAGAGGAGAGGAGAAAGGTCAGACGAAGTAAACCTGCTTCCTGTTTCATTCTCTCTCACACTCGACTGGCAACAAACAACATTGGGCCATGTGCGCTTAAGTAAATTTTTATCGTTTCGGTTTATTAAATTATTATTATTAAATGTCATTATCGATTCGTGGGAATGCTGACTTTATTTTTGTTTCAATACTATTTCTATTTCCTAGATGCACGCCCCCAGCAACAGTCGACAATTAATATCTTTGTATTCGGCGTCGTGGGTGGGGGTGGGCAGGTGGTACGGTATACATATACATATTATGGGCACGAGCCCATAAGTGTCCGTACAAATGTGTGATCTGCATTCCCAATTAGCCACTCAGAGCCAGACAGACACGGACGGCTTAGCTTTAAGCCAAAATTGGTTTTCACACACACTTCCGAATTGTTAGTCATCAATTTGTTGACAATTAGCTGGAATTGGCGCTCGACACGCCTCGAATCTTGGCTTGTTGTTGTTGATTCGCATTGGAAACTCTTGACATTTTGCTGTGATCTTAACTGGGCTTTTTAGCAATTCCAAAGCGATAGATTGTTATGATGGAAATTAATAAGAGGAAATGATTACTATTAAATTCTTCGACTGAATTTAGTTCTCTTTTCAATTTCTTTGCAATATCTAACATGGAATGGCAATTAATAAGAGTAAATTATTACACAGGCCAACACTCAATTTGAACGTCTGTCCGTCTGTTAGTTTTTTAAAAAAAATGTTTCATCAAAATTTCTTATTTAAAGTTACGGTTAAGTTAAATTTCGGACACTTCGTGCTGCTTTCGTCACTAGCGCGGACTGCCGTCCGCAGAGATTAACCGAATTCATCAAAAAAGCTATATCATGAACACTAGAGCTGATAGAGACAAAGTGATTACAGATTTGAATTCAGCGCACCCAAATTAACTAGAATCAGTTGATAAATTCAAAGAAGCAAAAATCTTTTTTAATTTTGTCGGGCTGTGTTATTATTAAAATTCTTCAACTGAATCTCATTTTTCCTAAAGTTCCCTGAACTCTAGGGTTTTTTTACCAATTCAATTGCGTCAGAAAGTTAAGTACAAAGAAATAATTATTATTAATCAGTGACAAGAAAATTAAATGTTATAGATATTTTCCCAGCTACTTACGCCAATTAAATTTCTTTTTTATTTAAATATTTCCTTATTTTTTTGGAATTTTAAGAAATTTCATATTGTCGGATTGTAAAGAAAAAACGTTTGTTTTTCAATTAAAAGAAATTTAATTTTGTTTTTACGCGAAATATCATGTTTCTGAGGGTATTTATTATTGAAATTATTATTTTGAACCACTTCAAAGAAACTCAAATCTTCTTCTTTCTGTTTCTTAAACAAAATATCGTGATTTCTTATCAAAAAACGTGTCAAACAATATTTTTGTAGAAATTTTCCAATCGATATCTGGATCTTAATTATGGAAACAGCCACCCAATTGTGCTAAATGTGATTTATCAGCTGGCAAACTTCTTTAGTCACGAGTACGATTGAAGATCTATCTGAAGTCCAATTCGCAGATAAGAATACATCCAAGTACGCATGACTTCACTCATATTATTCACATGTTTTTGCCAAAAAGATAAAGTAACATTGTGAACGTATCTGTATCTGTATATTTGTGTGTGTGTGTGTGTGTGTATCTGCTACTAACTTGTCGTTTGTTTTAGGTAAGGTCTTTTGTCACCAAAGTTGATCAGGTTGATTCCAAATGGCATGATATGAAGCTGTGAAACTGGTTTATGATTGAGGGATCGATATTATTATAATTATTGGGAGCATAATCAAAAACCGAAAGGCGAAACTGGAAATCAAAATGCGATTCATTGCTTCAAAATAATGCCCTTCACGTGTTTTGTGGCCCCACAAAACAAAAAAAGCAATAAAACTAAAACAAAATAAAAACTTTGCACTGCCGCAAATCGAATCAATTAATGCAAAATAATTTCGTTTGCTACGCAAAACATTTGCATATTGCAGCTGCAGGTTGTCGTAGCCCCTAGTTTTTTACCTGGTACCAGGTACCTGCCCCTCTCCTCTTTCCCTGACCTGGCGACACTTCCAAAGAACTATAAATGCGTTGTTTACTTTGGTCGGAACAACGCTTTTCCCGCCCTTTTTACATATCGCACTCGTTATGCAATGGCATTGAGAAACAACAGCGAAACCAAAGGGAGACAGCACAGCTACAGCTAAAATGAGATAGCTACAAGAGAGAGAGAGAGAGAGAGAGGCAGAGAGTGAGAGAGAGATACAGAACGGTACCGCTACGGCTACGGCTATGTCTGATTTGTTAGGCCAACTATCTGCCTTATCAGCGACCATTTGCTGACACATTGATAAAACCAAGAGCACCCCAAATCATTAGAAATACTCTAAGAAGTTTTGAGCATACTCGACTAGTTGAAAACTTGGGCAGTTGTCAGAGAATGCAAAGGATTTCCTTAAATTACTTACGATTACAAATAGATATGATAAAGAGTACCCAGCGGTGGGCATGCAGTGGCTCCGGGAGCAGCGACTGCTCCTAACTATTTTTCTGCCTATTCGGCGACGTGAAGTCGCACAAAAGACTCGCTGTTGATATTGTTGTAGCTATTGTGGTGCTCCCTAATTCAGATTTCGTAACCACCGCTGCTGTAAATTATAAAGTCTACTTTTTTCGATTACGAATATTTTTCCAAAAAGTCCATTTTAAAATATCTATGGTAGATATGATGAATCAGTCTAGACCAGCTCAAATTATAACAACATACGAAATGCTTTAAAATTGTCAGTTTCTCCAATCTCAAAAACCATGATATTTCATACAAAGCAAGAGTAATCAAGAGGTCACTTTGTTAATTTTAAAAAAGTGCTTTTTAAGTGAGTTTGGGAGATAATTTGGCGTAGCCGAAGCACATCAAAACGAACTCGCGCAGTGGGGGGTTAAATCCAACTGTAGTTAACCCTTGATGTCCCTAAAAAAAACTGTCCATTTGATAAACTAATTATATTTGCAGACTGACCACAGGCGCAGCAAAAACAAAGACATATACATATATAAAGATATATCAACAATGGCCAATCCGCGCAAATTCAGTGAGAAGATTGCGCTGCAAAAGCAGAAGCAGGCGGAGGGAACGGCGGAGTTTGAGAGAATCATGAAGGAAGTGTATGCCACAAAAATGGATGAGACACAGGCCAATCAAAAGATACTAGAGTGTTGTGTGGGAGGAGGACCTGAGAGTGGATCGCCGGCAAATGCGGGCAACGGCACCGGTGGCAGCGGCAGTGGCAATGGAAGCGGTGCCAGCGGCGGTGCATCACCGGATGGCATTGCCGGTGGTGGCGGTGGAGGAGGTTCACCCACCGCCTATCGGGAGTCGCGTGGTCGTAGTGTTGGCGTTGGACCCATGCGACGACCCTCGGAACGGAAGCAGGATCGTTCGCCGTACGGCAGCAGTGTGGGTGGTGCAGGTGGATTAGTGAATGCGTTAGGCCTGCCCAACACTGGCAGCAGCGGCCTCAGCAACAACAACAACAATGGCACACAACAGAACCTCTATTTGAGTCCACCGATGGACACGAACTGGCGACGCTCGAACTCGGATTCGGCGTTGCATCAAAGTCTTGTCATGGCAACGGCAGCGGAGGGGGCGGGTGTCTTTGCAACGGACAACACGCTGCACGCCAACTACACGCCACTGCAGCAGCAGCAGCAACAGTCGCATCACCAGCATAGTCAACGATCTCATTCGCCGCACCAAATTGGACGCAGTTTCAGTCCGCAGGCACAAAGGAGAAAGCCGTCGTTGTCGCCGCAACATTTGCAGCTGCAACAGATGCAACAGCACATGCAGCAGCAACAGCTGCAAATGCATCAGCACCAGCAACCGCAAGCACAACAGCAGCAGCAGCAACAGTTGCATCAGCAGCAACAACAACAACAGCAGCAACAGTTGCAACAGCAGCAGCAGCACCAACAACAGCAACAACATCAAACGCCATACAACGCCAAATTCCCCAACTCGCTGTTCAGGCCGCTACAGGATCAGGCCAGCTATGCCAACACTGGCTCCCTGCCCAATCTCACCGCACTGCAGCACTATGCAACACCTCAGCAACAAGAGCAGCAGCAACAGCAGCAACAACAACAACAACAGCAGCAACAACAACAGCTGCAACATCAGACACTGTCACCGGTCATGTCACCGCACAATCAGCGACGCGAGCGCGATCAATCGCCCAGTCCGTTTAGTCCGGGCAGCGGGGCGGCGGGTCCGCCATCGCCCTATCATCAGCAACAGCACTCGCCAACGTCCGCCAATGTCGTCGTCGCCGCCAGCAGCAGCAGCAGCACGCCCGCCCACGTCCAGCCGCCCAGCAGTTCGCCACATTTGTCGTACAGTCCGCTGCCCACGTTGGGCGCCAATAATAGTGGCAATAGTGGCAACTCCACAACAGTGGCTGGCAATCTAACGGATTATCGCCAGCCCGCCAATCCGTCTAGTCCTCGATCCTCGCCTGGTTTGCTGAGCAGCGTTTCGGGCAGCGAATTGCACACGAGTGCACCGGCAAGTCCTATTCGAGTGCAACAGCAGCAACAATTGTCGAGCGCCTTTGATGCCGCCTACAACAGTCTGAATCCCTCGTTTCACAATCACTTTGAGAACTTCTCGCTGGGCGACAGCAACTCCTCCCCGGAGCAACAAAGTTTCGCCAACAATTTTGTTTCTCTCGATTTTGATGATTTCACAGCGAGCGCCGCGGCGGGCGGAGCAAATGGAGCGAATGGTCCATATCACAATCAGGAGCAAAATAAACTGTTGGACTACAATGAGCTGAGCGGTAGTCCCGAGTCCGGCAGCAACAACAATAACCTGAGGCGCGTCAACAACCAACAACAGCAGCAGCAGCAGCAACATCAACAGCAGCAGCAACAATTGCTGAATAACAACAGCAATGGCGCTGGCACAGCAACAACGCACAATGGCGGTCCAAGTCTCAATGGTCCACACGAGCACCACAACAATAATAGCAACGGTGGTGCTGGCGGTGGGGGCGTGGTTGAGTCGCTGGTCGCCTCACCAGTTCCCTCGCCATTGGGTTGTCCCAGTTCACCGCTGCCCATACCAATGTCGGCACAGGCCTCGCCACAGCAACTGTCGCTGTCACTGCACCACTCGCCGCATCATTCGCCGATGCATTCGCCGCACCACAGCACGAATTCGCCGCTGTCGAGCAGTTCACCCGTGAGCAATGCCTGCAACTCCAACATGGTAATGAATCATCATCAGCAACAACAGCATCAGTCACACCACCACCACCAACAACAACAGCAGCAACAGCAGCACCACCATCAGCATCATCAACACCACCAGCAGCACCATCAACAGGGGCAATCACAGAGCCATACGCCCACAACAGCCAATATACCCTCCATAATATTTAGTGATTACTCCTCGAATGCGGATTTCAGCAGGGAGATCTTTGATACATTGGATCTGGATTTGGGGCAAATGGATGTCGCTGGCCTGCAAATGTTGTCGGATCAGAATCCAATTATGATTGCCGATCCCAATATCGAGGATAGCTTCCGTCGCGACCTCAACTGATACTATGAGGAGGCTGTTGCGGCTATCGAGAGCGGCGTGCTGCTCGAGGACACCTACGAGGCGTTGTTGGGCGCTGGAGTTGCCATGCCACTGCCCTCCTCTAGTCCAATCAGCAACTGCTCGGATGTCCAGCAGGCGGCAGCGGCAGCAGCAGCAGCAGCAGCTAGCGATAAGGATAAAAAGGATCTGGAGGTGGTTGAGCTCCATGTGCCAGGCGTGATTGATGATCTTGTCGACACCACCGACTTGGATGAGGAAGTGCGCAAGTTTTTCTTCTAAGTCAAAAAGCCAAGTTATCGCATCCTAGATGTAAGCATAGTCTTCTCCTCCTCCTCGTTGTCCCGTCATTCGTTCGTACTCGTAAAACTGTTAGCCTTTAAGTGTACTTGAGAGTCCCTATGCCCTCCTACTCCTCCGTTACCCACCCTCCAATCCGGTCCTGGTCCTGGTCCCTGTCCCGGTCGCGAAGCACAACCGTTGACATACGATATATTTTACAGCGAGTCTCAGATTTTACTTAACTACGCACATAAGTCACGAAAATACCTACTACTACTTACTACTTATATAAAATGTAACGCTACTTTCTGTATATAACAAATATATACATGCACATGTATATGTATTTATTTATATTATGGAAATGGATTAAAACCAAAAAGTGTCTTAGACCTACGACCAAATTATTGTACACGTTCTATAAACAAAAAATGAAAAACAAAAAGAAATTCCTGTAAAATAAAGCTACAATTTACCGACTATTTATAACAGATAATAAAGCTATGATCACTATCAGAGTCACATAGCTACAGGTATATATATTTATGCATATATTAATATATACCTTACACAAATAAAAATAATAAATAAAAAAATACCCTTACGTGCCGTCGAAGCAATTACTAGTATGTAAGACCCACAGATCCGTTACTGCTACCGATAACTCGATATATCTCGATACCGATACCGATCCTTACTGTGCTGTAAACATTATCTATGTAAAATTTGAAGTGTTCCTTGCACTTATCGAATACCACAAGAAATGCAAGAATAAATTTAAACGATTACATTTTTGAGGTACCCTTTATTCGCCATCCCACACTTTAAAATTCAGCACCACAAATACACGTAAAATAGCTAAATATATCCTAAGATTCGGAATCTGTAACAAGAAATCGCGAGAAACATAACGAAATTAAAGAGAAAATATAAAAATAAATAAAAAACAAACACAAATAAATCAAAAACAAACTACTCAAAATTTTTTACAAAACTTAAAGCTAAATATATTAATTAGTTAGGAGGCAAGAAAAAAATAACACAAAAATTTAAAACTGAAAACAAAAAAATGTCTTAAATCACATAATTACCACACTCCGTCATTTGCGAACGAAATTTAATTGAAATATTTTATTTGAATTCCAATCCAAATAAAAACAAAAGAAAAATTAAATTATGTAAAAAATAAATATAAAAAAATATTAAGCGAATACGACTAATACAAATTTTTAAGAAACGACAAAGGAGTAAGCAAGTAACAGGCTTTAAAAGTGCAAACGTTTTATTAATTGAGTACCAGAACTTATACATAATATTAATATTAATAATAATAATTAAAATATTGTTAATTATAGTAAAAAGATTTTTGCATAAAATATACATACATATACATTTTTCTTTTTTTAATGTCAATGTAAAACTCTAGTTATAAACTACCTAAGTAAACTTTAAATCCTTTACAAAACTATGCAAAAACAACAAAAAAAAAAGCTGCGAAAAAATAATATTTAAAAAAATATTTGTGAACGAGAGAGGAATAAAAAGAGAAAGAGAGAGAACCGGCACACTGAAAACAATATTAACAACAAAACAAACAAATTAACAGCAAAAAAAACTTTTGTTACATTATTTGCTGTGTTGTGTTGTTGTTGTTTTTCAATGTACAGGTTCAAAATAAACCGAAAATGTGTATGTGTAAGTATGTATATGTAGATTATACATAATACTATTACAATACAACTAAGTAATTGTGTATGTAATATATAATTACATTTCTAAATTACGGAAATAAAATCCAAGCAACAGGAATAAAAGTATATTCAATGTAATAACACAGTTATTTGTTTCAAATAAATCTTACATTTAATTTTAAATCAAGAGTCAAAAGTTCTTTTGTTTAATTTTTTATTCTACTCGTGCCTCCAATGAAATTCCAAGCACTAAAAAAAAATACAAATAATTAAATGTGCAAATAATTGCACGTAAAATTATGTGCACAAGTATGTAAATCAACAATAGTATAAAAAAAGCACATTTTGTAATTATACGCACACACATGCACAACATGGACTGCAGATTACAATTAGCTGAAACTGTTGTTGTTGTTGTTGTTATTGTGTTTTTTTTATTATTACTTGACGCTTTGTTAATAAGCGCGGCGCAGTTTGCGGCGTGCGCTAAATTTAGTAGCCAAAGTTCAGTGTGGGGACACTTACTCGTAGTCCTACAATTAGTATTACCTTAACACATGCAAGAGAGAGAGAGAGAGAGAGACAGCACTCACACTCACTTCAATAAGTATGCACACACTTAGATTGTAACATGTGCTACATGCGGTACAGATGACAAATGTGCGATTTAAAATAATGTTGAAATACCCCGAGTTAATAATACAAAACATTTTAATACTCTTTACAATCAGTAAATAATTAAAAACTAGTAAATAATAAGTGATTTACTAAATATGCTAAGCACAGCAAAATATTTCCATTCAATAATCAGACTTGGAAATAATATTGAACAAGTTGAAATAATTAATTCAAATACCCGCAGTCTATTTGAGAGTATAAAAAAAGCAAGAGCAAATCGCAATTTATAAATCAAGCTTTTGATTTTTAATCACGTTCGCTTTGACTTTGCTGATACTGTTAACGGTAAAAGGGCAAGTCGCACAAAAGAGAGAGTGTGGGAGAGAGAGAGAGCAATTAGGAGTGGGAAAGAGCGTACGACCATTCTCCTCGTAGCTGTTCGGGTTTTTTTTTGATGGTGCTTCGTGTTATTTCTTAATGAAGTGCTAAAATCAAATCAAATCAAATTGTCGTGCTAATAGAAGCGATGACGCTTTGACTATACCGTCATTATAATTGTTATCGTACGTTCCGCTGCCCGCACTCCACGCTTCACCGACCGGTTCTTAGCACTAAAGGCGCAAATGTTATCAGTAAACACGAGAGCAATAACAAAACAACTGTTCTGTTCAGCGAGCAATCTAGGGGGCGCCTTAAACGACATTCCAAGTCGCAGCCGGAGCACATGCTGCTGCTACCCAGGGGGGAAGCTTTTAGAGTTGATTTATAGACCCCGTACTTGAAAGTCGCAAGGAGTATATTAAGTTTTTGAGTAGATATGACCATGGCCGTTTGCCTTTCCCGAGATCACGGCAATTTTAGGAGCTAGAGTTACAATATTTGGTTACAATACTCTAATGAATTTAGATTCGGTTTAGAAAAAGTTGCCTTTGCGATTTTTGATAAAAATTTTAATGCGATCGGATAATGAACAACGAAGAAAGACACCAAAAAATTTATGTTTTAGAACTTCGACCCGGTAAGTTGGAAAATGTGAGACTGTAGGTACAAAAATATTTGTATACAGTCGAACTGCCCTAACTCGAATCACTATTATCCAAAGAAAAGATTCGAGTTATGGAGATATTCGACTTATAGAGTTCTTTTTCTTAAGTTTATTAAATTTACTGCCACTCATTTAGATCTAGTTAGAGAGAAATTCGAGCTATGGAAGTTTAACTGTATTTATTTTTACTATTTTTATTTTCTTTTTCGAAACAAGAGCAGGGTCTTTTGAGTCGTGTTTCCCACTAGTTATCAACAAGATTTTTCCAGATACTGAGAGCGGTTATTTAGGAATAAAATCCGTATAATGAAAAGTAAACCATTATTTTCATATACACAATAAGTATAACAAAAAAGCCAAAAAGTTAGCCCCAAAAACGGACCAATAATTATTCGTGCACCAAATTCACCTTTTTTTATAACGCTCAAATTTTAGTGATTTATTATCTTTAAAAATATTCTTTAATCAAGTTGAAAAAAAAATATTTCTATATATGTTAAAATATAGAAAAATAGTTCAACAAGTTGAGTGTACGAATAAATGTTGGGTTGAGTGTATAATATGTACTGTGTGTATATGTGTGTAGTTTCGCCAAAACAGTTGAATGCGCTTTTATGGCATACAATGATACAATGGAATGATAAGGTCCCTGGGCTCAGGCAGCTGCCGTGCATAACAATAATGCAATATGCATAGAATAGTCATAATGGATGCAATTAGTATTGATCACAAAGCAGCCTATTGATTGGCATTAGGGCGTGACAATCACTCATACCCCCTACAGATATACATACGTGAATAACTACTTATTAATTTACTTTTTTTAATATTTACATTACTTTTTCAATACACATTGTACCACTGTGGATCAGGCTATGATTAAAACAATAAACAACAATTTGTAATAAATAAAATGAGCACAAATAGAAATATTCATTGTAATGAAACGTAAACAGGCGATATTGAACAAAGTACTTACAAACATACATACTTACATACTTACAATCAGTATAATCATCAGTTTTGAGCCAAACATAACCTCACATTCGCTATATTGTGAATGGCCGAAAAGCCGCGTGCACATGCGCATAAAAGAGAGTCTGTGAGACAAAGAGTGTTAGAAAGAGAGCGAGATAGACATGCTGAAGCTGTCACGCAACCAAATTAAACAGTTTTGTTATTTGCATTGTCAATTTATTGAATGACATTTTAACAGACTGCTTAAATATTTGATGTCTTCGGCAGATTAATAAATACGTCATACAGGGGAGCGGGTAAAGCACCGCTTGATTTTGTAAAAGAATGGGTCGCTCGTGCTACAACAATTGTTGGGCATTGTTATTGCGCGAACCACGAATTGATAACAATACGACAAATACAAAATACATACATAATCATTTATATGATGAATCAATAATGCGGTAAAATTAGAAATGCTATGAGTGCCACTCAAACTGTAGCGTTTTCTTGCTCTCAAACTCCAGCCAAGACTGCTTCTCAAACTGTTTCGAAAGCTTTTACTCACCAAAAGAAAAAAGCTCAAGCGCTTTGGCTGTGACTCCTAAGCAATAGGCTAGCTTTATAATTACATTTAGCAAGTTTATACGACAGCTAAACCTGATTTAACCAAAATCAGTGTGAATAAGATTCAATATACGATGAATGAATTTGTAATAAATTTTAAAGCGTTAGGCATTTAATACTGCAATTTAATTCTACACATGTATAAAATAAACGACAGATTTTAGAAGCAAGCTGTGTGATCCTAAGCTCAATTTCATTTAAACCGACACAAGCTGTCGTATAAATTTGGTAAAGCCCAATTTACACGATCGGTTTCCGACCGACATTTTACGTTAATAAATCGTCGATCTCGTGTGAACACGCAAAATTTTAGAGCGTCGGTTTGTCATCGAAGCGAACATAATACGTAAAAATGGAATTTTTTGGTATTTTTTGGTGCATTTTTTGGCAACATTTTCCATCGGTCAAAAAGTGTCGGTCGGAAACCGACCGTGTAAATTGGGTTTAATTATTCACTACTAAGATGAAGGTACATACAATATCAATTTCAATTTTATATTCTATTGGTACGCAGGTAATCATCGTCATCATCGTCGGCGTCCTCCACCACGCTGTAGGAACTCTTGCCGCCCTCCTTGCCCTCCTTACCCTCCTTGGCCAGATGCGTCTCAAAGAACTCTTCAACGGTATCCGTATTCCATTTTGTTATCGATAGCGTTTCTTGCACCTTGCCGCTGGAATCGAGCAGCTTGACTATGGGATCCAGGCCGCGAACATATTTAATTTGCAAATTGGGGAACTTGGCCGGCCTGCCGCTCTGTATGAAGGCTTGTATTTGCGGATAAGCCCTAAATTTACAGGTGCACACCTCCAGAATTGCCTTTGCATAAGTTCGCTGTGCAGCCGGTTGCTGGTCCTGGGTACAACACTGCTTACAATGCGGTCTATATCCAATGGTTGATTATTATTACTTTGCAATCATTTATTAATCGATTACTCACTTTAAGGTTTCCAAGCCAAAATCATCTAGTTTCTCACAATTGGAGCACATTAGCTGCGTTTTAATGAAGCCCAGCTCCCGGCAATCAGCTGCTGTGAATTCAGCTCGAGTTTGACCCTGAAACGTGTAAAAAATCAGTTGATTACACTCTAGTGTAGTCCAAGCTACTTACGCTTAGTATGGCTAGTACTGAAAGTAACAATAAACTGCATTTTTTCATGTTTAATTACAAATTTTTATTAATCTACCACGTCGTTGTTTACAATTTTTAATAGAGTTATCGAATCGTTCAGAATAAGTTCAATTGAACGAACCAACTAAATCGCTGATTGTGAGTCACATAGTTCGGTTCTTTTGTTCGTTCGTTTCGTTCTTTCGTTTGGGTACAAAGTTTTAGTAGGTACATTTTTGTGTAATTTATTTGTACTTTTTTTTAAAGAATCTATTTTGCAGTATTTTCTCTAATTTTGACTGGAATAAATTATTAAAGGGCACCTTTAGCTTATCGAATATTTAATAGAAATGCATTCATTTAATTCCAAAATTAAACGATTACCTAAAATTTTGTTTCTGATTTAAATGACCCGCCAGATCGTGTTTTAAGCATAGTACGCTCTAGCCGAAAATATTTTTGCAAGGCCAAAACTCCATATAAAAAAAGGGTTGCAAACATGCTCGAAATTATTTTGTAAGGCCATTTCTAAACCTATGTACGCTGTACCTAAATATGGGCAGCTCAGAATATTTTCTGGCATTTTACAACACTGTTTGGTCAACAGATGGCAGCTTTATTTTGACCTTTCAAAACAACGATTCAATCGATGTTTTGAAAGGTCAAAATCTTTTTGAAATGAAATGGCGACCAACAAGCAGCAAAATAAAAGCCGAATTGAGATCTTTGAACACAAAGAGCGAATTAGACTGATTGAAGAGGTGCAACAGAGGCCAATATTGTGAGATTTGACCGAAAAAAAAACATATTGACTTGATTTTTATAATCAATAATTTTTAGTTTAATAAATAGGGTATTAGTCGCTGCCACTTCTCAAATCATGTCTATTTGGTCATTTTTCTCTATTTTGTTGTGCTCTATGTTATTTATTTGTTTTGTTTATTTGTTGTGCACAGCTGACGCAACAGTGTGACCACAGCAGCAAAAGACCAACAATCTCTCAACTTTTTAGTGATTTTTGGTATTATGCTGTCACACTGAAGTTTGTAAGGCCGGACTTCAAAACATCGAACATTTCGAGCGTCCAAAATGTTTTCAGCTAGAGCGTACTACGCTTTAGCACCAAACGGTCGTCCAATTGTGGCGATTAAACGATAACTGTTTACGTAAATCTGGTATTTTAAGTACTTTTTAATAAGCGTTTCACAGCACTGCTCAGTCACATGAAGTTGGCAGCGAGCTCAAATATACCGAAGAAGAAGAATGTGGCTCACGTAGTCGCATTTGTTTTGTTCCGTCGAATTTACAAATAAAAAGAAATAAAATCTAGTAATTGATAAATAATTACAATTTTTCAAAATTAAAAGAAACCACGACGTGTGTCACTTACGTTAATTGTTGGCCCAAGAAGAACAACAACAGTATTGTGTGTGCGCTCGGTATTATTTCTTGGCAAATCAATAACGAAATTTGTGGAGAGCGAACGCGCTGCGCAAAAGTGAAAACCCAATCAACGAACGAACGCATAGAAAAGGTGAATAAATAGAAAACCTACATCGGTATACGAAACACAATTTCGATTGTTGTATAAATAAATTTAGGCATTGAGTGTGCCGAGTTTTTGCTGTTGGGGTAGTAGCCACAGAGCACAGAAATAGAAATATGTAATAAGGTTGTGTTGTGAAGGAGGGGGAAAACAGCTCCAGGGGAGCATCTTGAAAAGATGCATACACACACATACATATATGTTTACATGAGACGGCATGCGTGTATATGTGTGTTTGTGTTCTTGTTTGTGTTTTGATTAGCAATCTAATAATCGTATGTACTATTTGTATTTGTTGTTGCTCTTGCGCCACGGTGCTAAAATGTTATTTATTGCAATAAAGTGTTGTGTACTATGTACATATATATTTATGTAGTAGCAAGACTTGTTTATTTGATTCATATATTTTTAACAACTGCGAGTAATTTAATTCACTTGCCCTTGCACAACAACAATTAACGGAATCGCTGAGCTTTTGCTTGATTACAACTGCAAATCAAGAACAACAACAACAACAAAATCAGTTATACAGTTTTTTTTTTTGAGTGATGCTTTATAGAAACTTGTTCTGGCTTCCCACTCCTTCGCTTCGGTAACGGTTCTAGCTGTGTATATAGAAATGCACACACACACACACACACATGTAGTGCACTGCATGAGTGTGTGTTCATTCAAGTTTTTCATGCAAGTGCGTGAAGCTGCAACAGACAGACGACGGAAGCTGCTGCTTAAGGTCTTCCATTCAGTCAACTTCCGCCTCTGTTCCATGTCTCGTTTAACTGGTTTAGGGCGCAGCTGCATGTATGTGTGTATGTATATATGTATGTGTGTTGTTTCTGCATCATTCGCACCTGCTGCATGTGCAGCTGTCATCCCTCTCAAATTTCTTATCAATACACGAGCGAGACCTTAAAATATTCTACGTATTTTGCTATTTCTCGAAATTTGTACTCACGCCTTTGTTACCCAAGAGACTCGGCTATTGTACATACTTCTACCTAACTACCATGTACCTAAATACACACATACACACGTACACACATACATATGTACAGCCTATTAGATTTCTCCTACCCACGCCAAGTGTTAATCCCTCTTTCGTCTCCATATTCGTCTCTCTCTCTACCTACGATTTTGTTCGCTGATTTCATGCAATTTGTTCATAATGAGCGTTAACTAATACATATATGTAGTTTCCATTCAAGTGAGTCAGCTGCGAATGTGTTGTGTCTTATCAATAGACTTTCATTGTTATTGTTATCGGGCTAATCAGCGATTCTTATTTCGCCACGCCACAAAAACAAACAAACGAACGCAAGCAAGCAAGAAAGACGTAAAGTCAGCTGCTCGGCATCTGGCTTGTAATTAATATTTAAATACCAATATGTGTGTGGGTGTGTGTGTGTGTAACACAAGAAAACTGCATGAGAACACATCAGCAGCAGCCTTTTCAATTAAGCTAATTTCCCGACAGATTTAGTGGGTTGCAAATGGCAAATAAATATAAATATAAAAATATGGTACTGTTTTTTAGCATTCTGTTATTTTATTTTTACCTTCTTTCCATTCTAAATAAGAAATAAAATAAAAGTTTGCTAAAAAAGCAGTACCATAATTTATATTATTTCTTTAAAATTTGACTATTTAAATCTGGCTATTTTTTAACGGACTAATTTTGGCAACGCTGATGAGAACACATCAGCAGTAATATGAGTACATTTAAATTACTCATTAAACGATACCGTACTAAGCACAAACAAGTACAAACACGATGTATGAAAGGCGAGATCAGTCCTTGTATCGTGTTGAATTTACTATAGTCAAATAAAATGGGTAACGTAAATTCACCTGGTCTTTTTCCAAATTAGGTACATTTGTACTAAAACTAAAATGGTACATTTTTACAATGAAGAGCAGCACATTTGTACTAAAACTAAAAAGGTACCCTTATTTATATGAAATTACTACTCATATAAATAAGTGTACCTTTTTTGTTCTAAATGTTCTAAAACTGAAATGGTACACTTTTCATATAAAGAGCAGTGCTGCCAACTTGCGAGAAGCAAGGAAAGTGTTTTTTTAAATATGGTACCACATATTTTTGTCAAGGTTATATTGTTGTGCCTGCTGTGTGTATTCATGCAAGTGTTCATATAAATGTTTACAAGTCCCCTATGGATATTAGTTCAGCTGACCAAGCCAATATGTGTATGTACATATGTATGTCCAACACACGCACCGCCCACATACCCCTCGCATACAAATTAGAACCCGCACTCGAAATTAAAATCCAAACAAACTGCGCATTTGCGTGTTTTCTTTTTTTTTTTTATTATTATTGGGAATCCCTTTTGTTGATTTTCGCTAATTAGTCCTAAGCACAGTTCTTTACGCATTTCTTGCAACTATTTTTTTGTTGAAGAACAAGTTATTTGAACATAAATTCAATTAAGCAAAAGGTCAAAATAATTGCACTCATTTTATTTTGTTCGCTTGTCTCGATTTGTCAGTTGGATTTCGTTAGGCGGACAACTTTCTCGTGTTGCGTTTACGGCGCACTTAAGTGCCGTTAAATTCAAGGACTAACAACAGGTAGCTAGACATAAAAAGCAACTAGCAAATAACTGTGTGAATTTGTATGTGTGTGTGAGTGAGATAGGCTAGGGTATTTGCTAGTCGTATATGCTAGTTAAGATACTCGTGTTTTTGTGTTATATTTCGCGTGTGTTTTGAATAAATAAAAAATATAAAAAAAAGAAAATAATTATAATTATAAATAACCAAGTGCAAACTGTGTAAACATCAGCTGTCAGTCAGTGTTCTCTGAGCCAGGTAAATAAACTGTGTAATTTGTGTCTTAGTTTTTAAAAATTTAAATTGTTTTCTTTTTTTTTGTTTTGTTTTCTTGTTAATTAATAAGTTTGCTTTGTTATTTTTCACTTAGGTCGATACCCAACAAACCAAACGGGGCGGGAAAAACAACGCGAGCAGAAAAGCTTAGTGAGAGAGTGAGAGCGAGGGAGAGAGAGAAACAGAGTGTGAATGAGAACAAGAATGAGAGCAAGGCTGGCACTAACACACACACACACACACACACGCAGGCACACACTCGGCAACACTCACGCAGATGCAGTTACAGTGCACCACAAATGTCTTCATACAGCATAAATTTGTAAAATTTGCCTATAATAAAGATGTTTTGATGCGGTTTTCTTATATTAATCTTTTATTCACTTAAATCCCGTTCTAATGATAATACCAAAATTGACTTTTTTTAAAATTCAAAATTTTGATTTTTAAAAAAAGTCAATTTTTCAACTTTTTTCCTCGATTTTTTCCAAAAATTTTTTGATGCAGAAAATTTCTTCAAACAATTTAAGGAGTGACTGCAAATAAAATTTTTCAAAAATATTTTTGCTAGTATTTTTTATAATTTTTTGAAAATCCTAAAAATTACGATTTTAACCCCTTTTTCCTACTTTTCACACAAAAAGTGGTTTTTTTCCAGTTTTCAAATAATGATAAAAAATACTAGCAAAAATATTTTTAAAAAACTTTTTTTGCAGTCGTTCTGAGAAATGTTTGAAGAATTTTTCTACATCAAAAAATTTTTTGAAAAAAATCGAGGATTAAAGTTGAAAAATTTAAATTTTCAAAAATTCAAAATTTTCGATGGGAACTTAATAGGTTAAAGAAATTTTGGTATCAATAGAACGGGATTTAAGTGAATAAAAGATTAATATAAGAAAACCGCATCAAAACATCTTTATTATACGCAAATTTTACAAATTTATGCTGTATGAAGACATTAGTGGTTCACTGTACATTCTTATAAATTTTTGAGTTGATTTTTAATTGCACTTTGCTTTTGTTTTGTTTGCAGCAAACGCACCAAAAAAAGCAAGAAACAAAAACAAAAGACTTTGGTTGACATCCACACACACAGACAGATAGACATACTGATAGACAGACAGCTAGACAGACAGACACATTGCTGATTGATTGATTGATTTGCTGCCATGTGCCGCCAATGCCGCTAAGCCAAGCCAAGCCGAAATCTAACCAAGAAGATGCGATTGCTGCTGCTTGCCTGTGCGCTGAGCGTTTGCCTGTCGCTAACCGCCGCCTGCTCATCGCGTGCCATGAACAAGCCTCGCCCCGAGGCGCCGCCAACACCGCCGCCGGATAATGTGATTGCCTTGACGACGACGACGACGCCCTCACGTCCGAACATCTCGTTTCCGATCTTCGAATGCCCGCCGACATATGCCGCCTGGTATTGCCTCAACGATGCCACCTGCTTCAGCGTGGAGATCCACAACGAGGTGCTCTACAATTGCGAGTGCGCCATTGGATTTATGGGACCGCGGTGCGAGTACAAGGAGATCGATGGCTCCTATTTGCCGACACGGAATCGTGTCATGCTGGAGAAGGCGAGCATTGTCAGTGGCGCCACGCTGGCCGTCATCTTTATGGTCATGTTCTGTGTCGTCCTGTACCTGCGACACGAGAAACAGGCCAAGCAGAAGCTGCACGATGGCACCGATGTGGCTGATCTGGGATTCGAGAATGCCGGCATCGATGAGGTGGACGGACTGAAGCCGTTGCGCATAGCGCGACGTCCGTTTGGACCGCATCATAGTCGCATCTTAACCCTGGAGCAGGCCTATCTGCAGTCAAGTCACGAGAGAGCAAGGCATTGAACTACATACTAACTACAATTGCAGCGAATGTCCTTGAGCTCATCCTTTTAACCTGTTTCTGTTTCGGTTTTTAACTGTTTCTGTTTCTGTTTATGATTTGTAACTTTGGTAACTTTTTAACCAACACGATATAGTATTAAGCTATAGTATTATTAACTGAACGCTGAAAATAACGACGCAATGCAATTTTGGCAGCTAGCCGCCCATTTGAAACTAATTTAATAATTATTTAATTTAAATATACACACAATATTATATTTGATGTTTGATGACGCCGCGTTAACAATTAACGTTACAAATAAAAAGCGAGAAACAAATGATCAACTAAAGACAAATCTGACTTTTATACAACTCAGATGAACTTCTCGTTTTTAGCTTCACTTGGCAGTTGACAACTTTAATTATATTATTATTATTATTATAAATATTTGTTTGTTATTCTTTTGCAGTGATGCCGCACAACAATCAACAGCCCACAGGGAATGGGAATGGCAATGGGGATGATCCGCTGGGTCCGCCCAAGGCAGATTTTAGCGCACCGCCGCCCTACGAGCCGGACGCACTGGGTCATGGTGGCCAGCAGGCATTATCCACTCAGCTGCCCTCGCTGGCGCTGACCACACACGCCGCGGACGCGGGACAGATGTCGCAGAGCGAGCTGGCGTTGCCGCAGGAGCTGCACGGCAAGTTGCCCACCTACGAGGAGGTGCAAATGGAGAAATCGTTGAACGGAGAACTGCCGCCCGCATTTCTGACATTGCCATCGACGCAACAGTTGCCGCCGCCGCCAAATCCGTTGCTGCCACTGCCGCCGAATCCGCTGCGCGATGGTCCCGGCGGAGTGCGTTCAGGTCAGCCGGCGCTAACGTTTATTGCCATCGATGCCAGCGATCCGGAGAACAGTCTGTCCACGACAGACAACTTGCTCGGCACGGACATCATGTTCATAACCGCTTTCATGGTCGCATTTCTGTTCAACTGGATTGGCTTTCTGATGCTCACCTGTTTCTGTCACACGATTGCCGCACGCTACGGAGCCCTCTCCGGATTTGGTCTGTCGCTGGCCAAGTGGACGTTGATTGTGAAGCACTCGACGGATCTGGCATCGCACGAGAACTCCTGGCTCTGGTGGCTAATCTGCGCCTTTGGCTTTCTAATTGCCATACGTGCGCTCATCCAGTATGTGAGCATTAAACGCTCCTGGCGCCTGTTGTCCGCCTCGGCCCAGGAGCGGCTGCTCTTCTTCTACTAGGTGCGGGCGCCGTCGCCGTCGCCATCAACGTCGTCGGGCTATGTAAATACGTTAAGTGTGCGAGTTGTTTGAATCGATGACGACGACGACGCAACGGCGGCGATTGCGTTTCCCCCTCCCCATCATTTCCTTTGATCCCAAAAAAGAGAAATTTATTGCAAACTTACTATTGGTTAGTGTTTCTGTAGTTACTATGTTAATTAGCGCAAGTTAAATCCACAAATCAGTTGAAAATCAAAGCTAGCATAATAATAATGTTGTTTATGTAATTGTCAAGCATATCAACAAAACAGAACAAAACAAAACAAAATGAGACGCGCACAGATTAGTGAATGTCGCAACATGGATCGCCACTTGTGGTGGATCCTGTTTCGCTGCACCTTTGGGCTGTTTTTGGGCCATCCAATTGATGTCTGTATTGTATACAT
>JBAMBJ010003886.1:0-58332 GCA_037043495.1 Drosophila recens
ATATCTTAAATTATTTAATTATCTGATTTATTTACACACTTCGTTGATTTTTAATTACAAACACAAGGAACAGACTTCATGAATTGGAATCCGGTCGACCGTATTGAAGGACTTGCTGCCGCAATCCCTTGCAGCCTGTGCACTGGACATTGAGAACGGCCCGTTCCAGGATTTCCGAGGTCCTTCCCTGGTCCAGAGTCCGTTGCTCGAGGCGCAGTTCCTGCTGCAGGCAGTCGGCGAGCTCCTCGCGTCCAAAGGGACGATAGTTGATGATGGTCATGTCCACGGGGAGTTGCTGCAGTAGCTCAAACTGTTGCCAGTAGTATTCCATCTCCAGGTTGAAGATGTACACGACCAGCACAGTCTGGTTAACTGCCGCGCTGAAGTCTCCCTCCCGTTCCAGCAGCAACTTGTTGTAGATGGGCACAATGCCGTAATCGCAGGTGGAGAGATTGTCGATGACGATCAGATTCTGTCCGCAGTCGGACAGATGCTCCACAAAGTTGCGGATCATGTGGAACTTGTGGACTCCATCTGGCACATAGGTGCTCCACGAATACGTGTGCACATTCTCCGGCCAGGGAAACTGTTGGCGCAGTCCCATTGTCGTCAGCGTTTTCCCCACGCCGGGCGGACCGAGCAGAGCGACAGATTTGAAATGCCTGGGACTCTTCACGACTCGCTCCAGGCGGGCCAGAGCGTGCTCCTGGTTCAGCACCTGCCTGGAGATCTGGCGAAAGACTCGCTTCGTGTCCAGCTCTTGTTTGCAGTAATAGGCACGAGCTGTTGCCTCTTGGGAAGCTTTTCCACCCAGTCTTCCACTCACTCCCAGCAGACCGACAACGCCGAGCCACAGCGACTGCAGCTTTCCTCCTGCCACACCCGACACCTGGCCCAGATCATTGTCCAGCGTCAGCTCCAAGCAGTGGAACCACAACACTCCCAGCACTGTCGCCGCAGCCGTCACAATCATCAGACCCTGCATGATGTTCGTCTGCTGGGTGCTCCTCAACTGCTCCCGGTACGGCCGACAGCGGCTTTTCTGCAGGATTCCCCGCTTCCTCGCATCCTCCAGGTCCACGGAGTGTCCGGGATGCAGCGAGCCTTCAAATGGCATTCCCTGATGCATCCTCCACGAGCCTCTGCGCATATTCAAGTTATCTACTACTTATCAACAAATCTATACTATTAAAATTTATCTTTGAATCACCAAAAGGCTTTAAATTTAATTTTGTCAATAAAGCTATTTTAAAATGAGTATTTTAATTTATTTACTATGACAGTGTTTGTTTGTATATACCCTGAAGCCATTTTCAAGTTTTTGAAAAGTGTTGGAAAAAAAATTATGACAAATCCATTTCTCAAGAAAATATGTTTCAGAATTTCTTGCAAATCGTCAAGTGTTTAAAAAAGTGGGCAGTGTTGGAAAAAATCGAATTTTTATAAAAGGCCAACAAATTATAAAATCGACATTTCACAAAGTAATTGGTTAAGTTTTCAAAAATTATTGTAAGCTTAAAGTTTTTTAATAATGTAATAATAGGTAGGTATGGATAATTTGGACAGTCTTGGAAAAAACTGAAATTTGCCAAATTGATAAAATGTATAAGCATATTAAAGGTCAAGCAATTATCAAATGGAAGGACCCTAAAATAATCCCTGCAATAAATTAGCTCTAATGTTTTAACATAGTTTTTTTTTGTCTATCGTTCTGATTTTTATTTCGTTTTATTTTTGGCTTCGTTCTGACTGCACATAATTATACGCTTTGTTAAAGAAACGCCACATGAATTCAAATAGTGTCTGCGGTTATTTTCTAGTCTCTCAAAGCGTTACTTTGCTGGCATTAAAAGCGCTTACTCATCATTATCAGACAGCAGTCATCAACGAGCAGTCATCAGCTGTTTTGAGAGGGGGCAGAGAGTGAGAGAGTCGGACAGAAAGATGGATTAAAAGAGAGAGAGAGAGAGAGGGAGAGGGACAGACATTACCATTAGGCCGACAATTAAGTTTAGACTCGCGCGGAAAGCCGGCAGCCAACAGCGAACAGTCAACAGGCAACAGAAAACGGCCAAGAGGCAAGAGGCAAGTAGAGAGGCAAGAGGCAAGAGACAGCAACTGGGCCACTACTCTTTGAAAGCAGCTAAAAGATCAGGCGATCGTGATTACCAAACAAACTGAACGACTGAACAATCAGCCAGCCAAAGAGACGACCGGTCTGGCCAGACCAAGATACAAAGATACAAGATACAAAAGACGAGGCGAGTTGAATTCAGGCGGATATATGTAAGTATATACGTAAGTATATACAATGCATGAGCCATTTGTGCGCTTGGCAACAAACATGGCTCAAAAGACAACAAAACACTTCAATTCGTAGTCGTGTAATAGACCAAATTGAGAAAAAACCTTTAACTAAGCAAACTTTACAGCGTAAGCCGCATTGTAAATGCTCTAACTTAAGCATAATAAAACTCTCAAAATAATGATATTTAAATTTTAGAATATTTTGAAAAGCAAAAATAGTTGTTTTTTTTGAAAAGCAAACATTGTTAACATTTATTATTAACACATATTATTATTGTTTTGCTAAAATAATATTCAAAGACTTTTTTAGGAATTTCTCTCTTTGAAGAATACTTTATTCTTCGTTTAATCCTAGCGAATAAGAAAATAGTGATAGCATATTTTATCACTATTGTCATATGCTAATTATTTTTTTGTTAAAATAATAGTATTTTTTTGTTCATTCTTCTTAATTTATATGATAGATATAGAGGTTTAAATACGTTCTTAACCTTTCAATGAGAAATGCAAATTATCTTGAATTTATTATATTATTCTTCTTATTATATTATTCTTCTTACTTATGACAGGCACTGTGTAAATGGTTAAAGAAAGAGCATGCAGGCAAACAAAAGATTTGCTGAATTTGCTGACAGTTGGACAGATAGACAGTTGGACAGATAGATGGATAGGCATAAAGACAGACAGACAGATAGATAGATAGAGAGACAGATAGAGAGACAGACAGATAGACAGTTGGACAGACAGAGACACTTGTTTTGAGCGCAGAGGCCCGTAACGGTTTCTCGAAAATCAAGTTGGGCGACTTGCAAAAGTGTCTTTCATAAATCAGTCAACGGTCTGGCTAACAGCGTCAGCTGTCAGCCGGAGATCATTTTTGGTCGCTTGGGTTCAGTTCAGCTTTGGGTTCGGTAATTATGTCTCTACTCGTTTGAGTACACTCAGCGACGATATGTGTGTCATTATGATCCAAGGCAAATAGACAGACAGACATACGAAAGACTTGGTAGACTTGTCGGCTGGCTCTCTAGGGTAAAAGTTTGTTGGCCCTCAACATTTGGCTGACTTTCCGCTTTGGCCATATTTGATTTGACGCTTTGCGCTTTAGCCCTGCTGCTGCTGTTGCTGTTGCCAAGCCAAGATACGAAGCAGAAGCAAAAACAGAAGCAGAAGCAGACAAACTGCAGCGGCTGAGTCAGCGCTTTTAATTGTTGATTGTTGCCAAAAGCGGAAAAGTTTTGCAAGTGAAAAGTAGGCAATGAAATAGTCATTTGGAAAATTTACAATCAGCCAGCGAAATTAACCAAAAACAACTTACGGCGAAAGCATTGCCAATCGCGGCTCTAAAACAAGAATATACACTCTTTAGGAAAACAAGTTGAAAAAGTCGGGAATCTTCTAATTGCTCAAGACTCAATATATTTTTTATTATTTAATATTATTTAAAATAAAATTAGTCGGCAGTGCTACAGTCGAGCGGTACTCGACTGTCGGAGACCCCGTACTTATTATAAAGATATCTTAAACAATAAAAAGATTTTCATACTAAGACTTTATTTGGACTGATCGTTCAATGGCAGCTATATGATATAGTAATCCGATTTCAATAAAATTTGGTCAGTATGTATGGGACCATCTTTTATACATATTCTGTCAGTTTGGTTGAAATATCTTAAACAGCAAAAAAGTTTTCTATACTAAGACTTGATTTTCAACTGATTGATCATATGGGATCTATATGACATAGTAGTTCGATTCCAACCAAATTGGGTCAGTATGTATGGGACCATCTCATATGCATATTCTGTCAGTTTTATTTAGTTATCTCAAACAACAAAAAAGATTTTTATACTAAGACTTGATTTACGACTGACCGTTCCTATGGCAGCTATATGATATAGTAATCCGATTTCAATAAAATTTGGTCAGTATGTATTGGACCTTTTATGCATATTCTGTCAATTTGGTTGAAATATCTCAAACAGCAAAAAAGTTTTCCATACTTAGACTTGATTTTCAACTGATTGTTCCCATGAGAGCTTTATGATATAGTGGTCCGATCCAAAATCTAAAACAAACTCGATCTGCTTGCAATAAAGACGAACCTACATACCAAGTTTGGAGTCTCTTGCTTCTATAGTCTCTGAGATCTAGGCGTCAATACAGACGGACAAACGGACGGACGGACAGATGGACATGGCTATATCGACTCGGCTGTTGATGCTGATTAAGAATATATGTACTTTATGGGGTCTGCCACGCCTCCTTCTGCCTGTTACGCACTTTTTTTTTGTGACAAAGTTAATAGACCCCTTTACTATTTTAAACGGGGGGTCTAAGAAACGGGGTCTAAAAAAAGCTCTAATATTAACTTGATTATAAATAAATGTATTTAATTTGATTATATGTATTGTATTTATTCAATATCAACGGACAGCAGCAACAACTAAATACTATAATATTAAAGGTAAAATAATAGAGAATGTAGACAGTCAAAAATTTGTTGCTTAAGGGCAAAATAATCAGGTGGTATTTTATTAAATAATTAATTGGTAGTTGTCAGATAATTAACATTATATTTACTGATTTGACATTTTTACAGGGTATACTTGTGTCCGATTGCCATCTAGATAGCACATATTTGCTCTGAGCATGTAAAAAACTTCTATCTATTTAAAAATATGAGAGTATATTCTGTCCATTTACATACATTGTCAATATTTGCAGGGTATATTAACACCAGCTTTCTGTGCCTATCATAATAAACTTTGTAACCGTTTAATGGATATTACAACGCTGACCAGGGAACGTGTGCTACACATCGTATAATTTACTATTTTCCAATATTTACAGGGTATAATTTCGAACACATATTCTCTTCCAATAATGCCGATAATCGTCGGCTAGAAGAAAGAGTGCGTCTTGAGACTGGCAAAATTGCAGTTTATTGAACAGGAACCTGAACGTGTTTGTGCCGACGGATTGACGCTTGAGTACGTGTATCTGCGAGATACAGATACAAGCGAGTACGCAGCTCATTATTTCAGGCTCGACAACAGCAAAAACAACAACAGAGACAGAGGCAGCGGCAGCGGCAGAGTCAGCGGCAGAGGCAGCGGCAGAGGCAGCGTCTGCTGTCAGTTGCAAGTTGCAACTTCAATTGAAACGCATTTAATTAGTTTGTGCCTAATTTATGCTGCCATCGACAGCGACATCAACGTTCAACAACGAAGCTGTCATCTGGCAATGTGCTACTTCAGATACCCTAACGCAGGGTATGATGAACTTGCCCAGAAACGGAAAAGCAAATTGAACAGATTATTTCATCAACCAAAACATCAAAACTTATTAAGTTACTCTAAATTTAATCAAATTTCTGCAGCTTCTATTTTGTGTATAGGGTATCTAAAGGTGTGGCTATTTAAAGTAGAACTGTTCTTTCTTTCCTGTTATCTTTTTTATGACAGACATTAGGCGAACATTAGAGCAAATCATCGAATGACAGCGAATGACAACGAATGACAGTTACGAGTCTAAAGTCTCGATTGGCTTAGGCACAAAATGCTTAAAGACATTGGAGTGCATTGGTATGTGCTCAATGGCCGGACTTATAGGTCAGTACAAGACAAGACAACACAAGCTGGCTGGCATTTGCCTTTTGGCCTGGCCTGAACTGAACCGAGCTGAATTGGACTGGGGGCCCATCATAAGTTGCGCCCTCGCCAAAGACGACGCTTCAATTAATTTAATTAACGAACGTGCTTCGAACGCCTTCCAATTGACGGTTGTGGCATTTGTTAAATTGTTTAAAGAATGCCATAGAACATAGAGTGAGATAGAGAGTGAAAGAGAGAGAGAGAGAGAGAGAGGCGGAAAAATGACAAGACGTGGGTGTCTTTTGCTTTTACTTATTTTGATAGTAATTGTAAGGCTTCTCAGTAAAATCTACTGAATGCGTTTCTATGATTAACTTTCATTTGATGAAATATTTTCGTTATTCCTACCATGTCTTTCCCTTCCCCCTCCTGCATCTCTTTGCTCTCTGCTTATAATAGGGCTTCCCAGTTACCCCCTCGTTACCCCTCGTCAGTCAGACTTGAGGCCTCTTTGCCCATTTGACGCTGTTGCTAACCGGACTGAGGTCATGGGCTTGATATTTTCCCATTTTCCCTTTTTCTCTGTTGGTTATTGTACTGTTGAAATATTGTATCGTATGCTAGCAAGATTCTCAATAATTGTTATCAAGCTTATCCAAGTTTATCCTCTATTTATTGAGCTAAAGAATCTTTCGTTGTTTTGGGCTTATTCAATTCAACGGATTTTAATCTGTATTATTCAACATTTCCTCCCCAATCTATGTCCGTTGACTAGAAAGTGTGAAAAACAAGTTGAGTATCGGGGTTGCCACAGAAATCGCTTTCGTTTAAATTTCATACAAATTTAAGTGAAATTCAAGGGAAAGCGATTTCTGTGGCACCCCAATATATTTGTATATTACTTTTTATTTTAAGAAATTAGTGATGAAAGCAGTATAAAATCACAAATCTTTAAAAAGACAGTCAAATCTTCATTTTAATCTCTTTCAAAATAATAATCAGAAAATATAATAATAAGTTCAAAACATGAAATGCATAAACTTTCCCAAAGATTCCATTATGCAAATGACAATTTAGATTTTTATCATCTTTTTGGTCATACGAATGATAAAAAATAGTTAATAACAATTAATAGTTCTCTTTTTAGTGATGCAAGTAACATTTAATCAGCCATCTAAATATTTTGTAAATAATATAAGTTAACACAGTGAACTCGTTCGCTATCTTAGTGATTACATTTAATTAAGCTCTTAAATATATAAAGTTGCCATTCTTGTTTAGATACTTAAATTATTAAAGCTATAATACCATCGCAAATTTATAGACTATATTTGCAGTTCCGTAACTATGAACTGAATTGAACATGAGTCATCCAATACTTACCTGCTCATCTAGCAGACCAGGTGGATTTTGATCTGATCGACAAACAACAACAAACTTGCAACATAATTACTATTTTTATTTTTATTATTATTGTTGTTGTGGTTGTGGCTGTTGATGATTCTTTAGGGACACTGAAGCTGTAGGAATACTCGCGATATCGCCACGTGTTGATCTTTAAGCTCTTTTATTGTGATTATTATTATTATTTTTATTATAAGTATGAAAAAATGCAAAAATACAAAAACAAAGAAGAGAACAGAAGAGAGTGGAATACAAAAAAAGAGAGACAAGCAAGTTGGAAACTGGGAACTGGCCCAACTGGTTCTCCTCCAGTTGCTGGCTGCTTTGAGGAGAATATTTGAGGCCAGGTGAGGCCAGGTGAGGTTACTACCGGAGTTACACCTACTCCCGCTGGCGAGTTGTGGACTTGGATTAAAGCTTCAAACTCAAGTTGTTGTTGTTGTTGTCGTTCTTCTCCGTTGTCACCGTTGTTGTTGCTCTTGTTGTTGTTGCCTCTGCGGGGTGTGCTCTATGTTGTTTACGTTTAGCGTTGTTTCCTTCATTCCACGCTCGTTTGTTTTGATTTTTCAAAAAGGTTGGGCCAGAAAAAAACATATATAAAAAATGAAAAGCAAAAAAAAATAAATAAATAAAAAAAAGAAAAAACTGGATGCCCTTGTTTGTTTGTACACGGTTCGGTCTTTAAATGTTTGGTCTTTGTCTTCTCCTCTCTTTTGCTCTAACCCTCTCGCTCTCTCTCTTATTTCTTTCTGTCTCTTTTGCTCTGTCGACTCAATAGAGACCTTTAGCTAGGCTTTGCATTATTATTTTTTATTTCAAGTTGCCATTGTTGTTGTTGTTCTTTGTGCCACAAAAGCAAAACAATTTTTTTTTTCGTTCGTTCTTTCCTTAAATCTTCTATTCGTTGTTGTTGTATAGCGCATTGTACTCACATGATTTGGGATAGAGTTCAGGTTCAGTTTGGGAGTCGGAGTCAGAGTCGGATTTGGATTCATATTCAGATACCAGGGATTCGAGTTAGGGGTTTGGTTACGTTACGGTTACGGGTTCATTCTCTGGACTTTTGCGTAATAAGTTTGAGTGCCGCTTTGTCCATCAACTATGCACAATAGTTGCCCAATTGCTGAGAACCCCATCAAGGGATCAGCCAAAGGCACAAAGTTGCCCTTTCTGCTGTTGTTGTCTCTTTGTTTTTGTTTTTGTTTTGTTCTTGTTTTCTCCTTTTGCTAATTAAGATTCATGATGGGTTAATCTGTGGCTGGGCTTTGGCCAGTGCCAAGTTAACTAGTCAGTCCCAGTCCGTCTCCAGCCTGTCTTTTTCAGTTGACGATGGATTCCCATTAAATGCCTGTCAGTTGCCTACACTCAGAGAAAATCATTTTAGGGTTGCAAAACGTGAATAAGTAATCATTTATTTAAATACAATACGTTTTTTGGATTTTAAATTTCTTAAAAAGTACTTTAAGATATCTGAATACAAAATGATCATTTTATTACTAAAACAATTTTTGAAAATTGTAGTCATTTAAAATTTTATTATTCTTAAAATGAAATTAAGAACTTGGAATAGAGTCTTCTTCTGTACCGATTGCATCATATGGTGGGAATAATCTTTAGATTGGTTGTCTGGTTGGCTCCACCTTAAATGGAATTGAGTTTTTATCTCTTGTTTCACATTTCATGAGTGTCAACAATGGGAGCTGAAATTTGTTATTATCTAATTGTCTCTGTTGTTTCTACTACTTATGCGGACCACGCTCCCAGCTCTCCCTACACCACATTTGCCTCCTGGGAGTTGTTGTTCTTGGGGCATCGCTGTTGTTCCCGTTGTTCCCGTTTCAGTTCCCATTTCTGTTGCTGTTGTCGTTTGTGATGTTGCCCCAATCCGCCCCAATGACTAACCGCCACCGCGGGAGCTGCAAACAGAAATAATAAACACCAACAAGTGTCGTAAAAACAAATTAACGGCGCACAAGCAAACACTTGTTCCCTCTGCCTCCCTCAGTCTCCCCTCTCCTCCCCTCTCCACCCATTCCACTCTCCAATGGCAGCCCCTAAGTTTTAAATGAGCAAACATTATTTTAATTTATTGCATCGCATGGCAAACCCCACTACACTAATCCCAACAACAACAACAACAACAATAACAACAACAACAACGAACTCTACACCATTTGCTCGACCCTCTCTCTCAGTCTCTCTGTCTCTTTTCTTCCCCCTTCCCACTTCCCCCTGTGCTCCCTCGTTGCTTGTTCCCACATTTTCATCTGCAACTCAATAAATGGGGGGCGTGGCAAAGCTGGGCGCAGCTTAACAGATTTCCTCATGGGTCCACAACTGAGCACTTCTCATATTTTCGATTTGCAAGTGAAACTCGAAAGGGGGAGAGGGGAAAAGTGGAAGATAGTTGGGGCAAGAATAGATGAGAGAGCTCTTAAGTAAAGCTACATAAGTGAAAATAAATTATCAAAGAAAATCAAATGCTTTATGTTTCTATAATATAAAAAATAGCTAACTTTCGTAATATACTTTAAGGAGAATATACAATTTAAATTGTGACTTAATTAAAATAATAAAAAAAACACAAGAATAAAACCAACCATCAACTATAATTTGCTTTATATATTTAAACAAGATTTATCACAAAATCAATATTGAATAACTTCTATAAAAACCCCAGTGGTCAATCAAAATTATAGTTTTCTCCTTATAAAAATTCTTAAAAAAGACTAACATAGAACAAAGTAATGCAAGAAGTCCTCATTGTAAACTCATCATTTAATTATATTTCTAACAACATTTGGAGTCTTCAAAATTACTTTTTTATGCAGTCACTTGGATTGACTTTCAGTGGTTAATTAAATAATAATATATCGATTTCTTATTTGCACGTCAATTAAATATAAAACTGACGTGTGTGTTGCCAGTCGAATATCAAATTAATTTGTCAATTATATAATTAACACGTCGCAAGTTGGAGCTCTCTATAATACCCCAACCACAAATTGAGAAGAATATTTCGGCTCAGTCCCCAAAACGTGCCTGGAATTGTTTTATTTCCTCATTGAATCTATTGTGAGCAAGGGATTCGTTTAATTGGTCAGAATTCGATAATTTTGGAAGGTATAAAAGAGTACTTCACCATTCGGTTTGATGAATATAGTTTTTGGCATTATTTAATTTTAGTTGATGCGTGTTTTTTGTGCTTCTTTGGTATTTTATTCAAATTGGGTATGGTTTTAATTATAGATTTCAGTTGTAGCCATCGCTTCTGGTCACTTAATTGTGGCCGCTTCACACATGAACCTAATTATTTTCGACAAAAAGATATGAATTTCCACGGCATTTCATTTGCATACTCATATAAAGAGCGGCGCTCTAATGGATCGCATTTGCATAATTTTGTAGGGTTTGGCTCTGTCTATTTTATCATTCGGCAGCAGTAGAAGCGAATGGATACACAGTTTAGACCATCCCCTCTCGCTCTCCACGTTTATAACAGCCAATTTGGATATTAATAACGCATTTGGCTACCTCAGATACACACGCACACACACACACATCTCAAAGTGTGGGTTGTGCATAATTGCATAATTATTCTGACTCTTGCTAATAATAATATATGCCATTAAATACCAATTTTATAACTTATTGCCTTAAATACAAATTTAATTTGTGCATTTACTGAACAACATACCAAATTTACAATTTATAAAAGTATATTAAAAGGCATTTTAAATAAATAATATAACAAAATGCAACTCAAATATAATAATAATAAAAATAACTAATTGTAATAATTCTCCACGTTCTAACTAATAATATATGCCATTAAGTATCAATTAGATAAGTTGTTGCTTTGTAAGCAAAAGAATGTTCAGAAAATAAGTTACGGCATAATTAATAAACTATATGCAATTGAATATTTAAAAATTATTACAATGTGACAATATTCCATTAATTTTATGTAGAAAAAATCGTATTTGGAATCTTATTTGTTGACCGATAGTTTCTATAGTTCACAAAGAAATATAAAATCGATTTTACTTTTCATACGTAAAACTATAATTATCATACAGAACACTGAAATTGCAGATTGCAGAGATTCGCAGATTGTAATTGGATAACCTGTACAGTCAGTCTATAGATTAGACATGTGTACTTGTATTGTGAGATCCCTCCTCCCTCCTTCTCGCCGCAGTGTCCTTAGTTCCCCCAAGATCAGATGAGGTTGTTGGATGTTAAGACAAGTCTGGCGATGGTGCGTGTTGAGAGGGGCGATCAGGCGATCAGGCGATCAGGCGTGGCAGCTGTATTTTGTATGTTGTATAGTATGTTGTATGCTACCATCTGGCGGCCTTATGAGTCACGCCAATGTCTGATGTCTGTCCCCGCTGCGATGCGATCCAATTCGAGCTCATCCGAACCGAACCGAACCGAACCGATCTGTGATCCATATGTTTTCACTTAGAGCATAATCATTGCTATGCTCCGCAACGAGATCGAGATCGAGGGCCAACTTGGGGTGATTCCATTCCATTTAATGATGCATTTCGACTTAAATTTAGTGGCAAAACATTGTTGAACGCATTAAGTAATTACGATTATGTTGCATGCCTCGTCTTCAGATAAATATGGAAGTGCATTCGATTCATTGGCTGCAACTTGAACAACAAGTGAATAAGGCGCGGAAGGGGGAAGGGAAACAGAGAAGTGGCGATTACATTGGGGCCATGTGCTGGAGCGTAGAATTTAATTGTTCCCACCAAATAATTTTCTACATTCAAATGGAAGATCTACTGCCTAAAGATGATGTATCTGATCGCACTAAGTAATTGAATAAATCATTTTGTAAATGTTTCTGAAACTGTGAATTAGAATAAAGTGCAATTTTATACATGAATATTCATGTGTTTACTTTAATCTGGTTCGAAAACATTTGAAACATTTGGACAAGGAATGAAAGGACAACCATTCATTATGGTTCCACCATTTATCAAGTGTGCATAGCATTGGGCGCTGTTTTTCCAACTCAGGAACTGCCCGTCCTCCATTTTGGAAAGAGGGATGAAGGTAGGCGGGTGGGGCAAGTGGGCTAACTGCCAGTTATAGTCAGTCAGTCAGTGGGCAGTTGACCAGAGCAATCCATCAACTTCATGATGAGCAAAACGCGCAAGTGTGCGTGTAATTTCTGTGAGGCCGCACACTTATCGAACATGCCAAGGAGAGAGAGAGAGCGGGCAGAGCGAAGGGGAATGCACCTAGTTCATATATAGAAGAGAGCTAGAGCAACCCCATAGTACTCATAGAGCATGTACACATACATACATAAGTCTAACATCCATCAGTTAACATCACTCACTCATTCAAACACTCATACCATTTTCATTTTCATTTCTTTTTTCCTTTTCTTTTCTTGTTGCTTTTGTTTTTTATTTCCTGTTTCTGTGGCACTTCATCAACATCACAATCATAACAGTCAAGCCCTTAAATAAACCGTTCAACTATGTTAGAACCCACAGAATTAAACTAACCATGTTGTGTTTTGTTTTAGAACTTAAAGCATTTTTGAAAGAAAGAAACTTTTAGAGAATAAAAATTTAAAAATTATTTGTTTTGTAACTCATGTATTTATTAATTGTCCTTATTACAAGTGTCCTTATTAACAAATAAACAACACTGAATTTAAATTGAAAATACAACTTAAAAATATAGTTTAAGGTTGTAACTTTTGCAATATTTGTCCGTTTGGTTCTGGAAATATTTGGTTGCCCTATCAAAATCCCATTGGCTTTCCCCTTTCGATGTCAGCTTAGGACCTCACATCGCATTTGATGTCGAGCTGCTGCTGCTGCTGCCGTGCATGTCTAAGCCTGTCAATCGGGCCAAGCATCCTTCAATCCAATCACACTCCCACCATTCCCTTTTCCCTTTCCCCACAGCCTGCCACACCTCCAAATCCCACACCGAATCCCGATGTCCTAACTCACACAGCATGCGAGTATTTTGTATTTTTTATTTTGTATATTTTTTTTAGAATTTGTATCTGCTATTTGAGAGTGTGCACGTTAATATTTGGATTGCGTGTATTTGTATTTGTTTTCTGGTTGTGTTTCCTGTGCAGAATTGGTTGCGAGAGGATTTGGAATTTGGGTTTGAGGGTTGGGGGTTTGGGGGGTATTGGGTACTGTGTGTTGCCAAAATAAATCCGCTATAAGCCCCTTGCACAAAAATGTTTTTCCTATTTTGCATAAAAAGTTGCGCTTATCCCTTTCGCATTCGCATATTTAAATTTCGTTTCTCTGATATTTGAAATTCGATTTTTGCACATATAGCACATATATATATATTATCTTTTTTTGCGCTGTCTCCTCTCTCTGCTTCTTCTCTTCCTTTTTTGCCTTTCACATTCACCGTTCGTCGTCGTCGTCTAATTCGGATCCATGTGGCGCATCCGGATCCGTGTGGCATTCGAATTTCAGCTTTTTAGTTGCATGCTTATCATTCAATAGGTTTCGTGTGCCACGTGTCTGTTTATTTTATACTTCAAATTTACACACGCCCACACACACACCCACACACTCACACACAGCCGTCTTGTGTCGGTTGCGTGTGAAAACTCACAAATGACGAGTGGATTTTGGCATCAGGCATTGGACGGGAAAGTGGCTCGGACTCAGGTTCCCATCTAGCCCAGGAGAATTTCCAACGATTTTAATTGCAACTGGCAGTGAACTCGGCACCAGCGACAGTTTAATAAGCAACTCGAGACTTTAACCAAGGTCCTGTAATAATATACCCTACATGTGGATGTGGCAGCCTTCTCTGAATCATTTGCCTAGGCAAACTTCAAGACATTCAAGCAACATAAATTTTCACAAAGAAATTCAATTACATTGATAAAAGTTATTCGTCGAATGAGTTTGTCGAGCTGAGAGATAATATTTCTTAATTTGCATGAAACTAGAGAAAGGCATGTTTTTATCTTTACAAATGTTTTATATAATTTTAAAGTTTTCATGGAGATATTTTCAATAAAAAAACTTTCAAGCAGACTTTTTAGATGGGAGATGTTGTTTCTAACTTTTCTTATAAGATGTATCTTTTATCTCATTCCGAATTTATCCAAGATATAAATTTAAAATATGAGAATTATAGTTTTTAAGGAAAAATTTGAAATTCTGACGGAGAATTTTATTAAATTTTGAGCTGTATCAAATTCCTTAAAATGTAAAGCATACTTATTGGAGCAGGACAGGCCATTTTTTTTTTTTTTTTTTTGTATATATTCTTACTGTTTATTTAATTATTCTGTTATTATTTACAACAACTTAAATTAAACTTATATGATAACTTCTAATACAACCTAGTCAAAAGGCTAGGTAATGCTTTAGGACAGGCCAAGGTCCGGAATCTTGAAACTTTCAAGATTCAATTGAGTTCTGTTGAATAAAATATCACATAGTTCTAGTTTTAAAATTTTTAAATGACATTCGAATAATTTAAAAGGGCATTAATTTTCTGATTGATAATTAATTTATAATTTCTAATATTTCATAATTCGAAATTTTTTCTCATAAATGAGAAACTTGGTTATGGATGAAAATATGATATTTGTACGTGAAGACAGAGCTCGAAAAGCCATTGCATTGACTCAAGGACATTCATGAGAGCAGGATGCAGGACGCAGGAGCTGGCAGTGCAGTCAGAGCAAAGGTCAGTCCAAGGACAAGGAAAGATGCCAGCGAAATGCACAAAAAAAAAAAGAAAAGAAAACGAACAGAAGAAAGAAAATGTTTCGCTTATTAAAATCGATATTTAGTGGGTGAGACTAGACTAAGGAAAGATACTGTATTGGGCAGGGGGCGGGAGGGGGAAGAGGGATTTGGGTTGGAGGTATTTGCATTAAATTATGCGACGAGCTGCGGAAATGTTTGCCATCAAATGGGGGAACACAGATGAAGAATAAGAACAAGAAGAAGCAGTAGCTGTAGATAGAGAAGTAGAAGAAGCAGCAGCAGCATCGTTAAGTGCGGCGGAAACAATTTCACTCTTCAGCACAAGAAAAGCCATAAAAGGAAATAAAAGGAAAGCAGTCGACAGACGTCAACTGCGACAGCGACTTCGACGTCGACGTCGACAGCGACTGCAAAGCATTTGTTAAAGCGAAGCGCCGCAAACAAATTGTAACAGAAATCCTTCAAACATCTGCGAATATAACTCGCCCAACCTCCCAACCGCCCATCTTGCCTACTTACCTCCGCCTTCCCCTCCCCTCCCCTCACCGCCCCACTCTCTCTATGCTCTTGCCATTCAACTAGAGCACACACACACACATGCACATGTTTGTGTACTTGTGTGTATTTGTAATTGTTTCCTTTTTGCTTTATGAGTTTTTCATGTATCGCACAAAGTGTCACCCTATGCCACTCCCCCCTTCCAAGCTCCCCTAGCACACATGTTTTGCACCTGCGTGCTTCCCCCTTTCCCCTCTCCACCCACCTGCCATTCATCCCTCCATTCCCCCCTCTACTTACTGCGTGCAACTTTTGTGGAGCGCATTTTAATCGTCGTCATTAAGGCGGCAGCGCGTGCAAAATGTCCTTTTATTTCAGCTCTTTTTCTACATTACTCACTCGCAGGATATTTTTCTGTTTTTTTCTCGTTTTCCATTTGCTTTTTTTTTGTTTTACTTTCTGTTTTTTGTTCTCTTGTTGAGCGTTTAGAGATTGCAGCCTTTCCAAAATCAAAACATCAAAGTGTTGCAGCATCATGTCCAGGAGGGGATTATAACATATATCCCTGCAACCGAGCTTCGCATCCTGATGAAAGCTCAAAGAGCATACAGCATCCCTCCTGCTTCATCTGTGAATTCTTTAGAATATTGCAGACAATAAAAGTTATTAAAAGAAAATTAATTAGTTAAACATTAAGTCAAGCGTTAAATGCTTATTAGGGAAGATCAAAAGACGAGAAAATACAATTTTTGCATAATTCTGTCAGATATCTTATGATATTTAATGATCAAAATATTTAAAATTATAAAGAAGGTAAAACATTGTTTTATTATTAAAAATTATTTAAAGCCAATTCAAGATAAAATTAGCAGAGTACCAAGCTTAAATTCGTCTTATAATGTATTAGATTAATCTAATTATCATAACAAAAACTATAGTAATTACCAAAACTGATTGACAATTAAACTCTTTGAAATATATTTCAAGAATTTGAAAAGAATTGCAAATTGGAGATGCTCAAATAAATGCCCAGTAAACGATTTAATCTACTCTTTGAAGAAATTATTAAAATGTTCAATAAATTAACTGGAACTAAGGCTCTCTTTTTTCTAAATAAGTAAGTTTATTTTATGAACAGACCTTTGTCTTGTTCTATTAACATTTGAAATCGGCCCAAAACAGCCTAAAAAAAAAGCTGCAGCCAGACGTAAAATATTGTGGGTCAAAAGTGTTAAAAAGTGGTGTGAGTTGGTTAAAAGAAAAAAATCATTAAGCACAGCTGGACGCCAACTGAGCTCGACTAATAACTTTCAATTGCGGTTATGATGGACCAACCCAGAACAGAACATAACAGAATAGGACAGGATACAACACGACACAACACGTTAGAACAGGATGGAACAGGACAGGCCTTGTCCTTGGACGCCTATTAAATATTTATGAAATGTGTTGTAAGTAGGAAATTGTGTTCGTTCGCTTTTGAATGGTATACAAAGTCATTCAACCTAGGCTGAGCCTAAGAACTAACAACTGTCCCTTTATCAGGGCCCATTGACCATTTACCATTCGCCATTCACCGTTCACCATTCACCATTCACCGTTCAGCATTTGCCATTCACCATGTTCCAAGTCCATCTCAGAAGCTCTTCCTATTTATTTATTTATTTATTTTATGCCTGTGCCTCGTTTGCTGCCTCTTTGTGTGCCATTTTCAAAAAGCACAAAACTTATTTTAATTTTAATAGAAATTAATGAGGTAATCTTCTTTTGGCGTTTGCTTTGCCTTTCTCAGCTTTCCCCGCCCCCTAAGTCCTCAGTCCTCCGCCCTCGGCTCCACTCCCTTTGGCAAATGGATTTTAATTTTCAGCTGTCCACAAAAGGAAAAACTTTTGCCGAAACCAAAATTTCTGCCGCACCATCTCTTTGTACAGATTTATAATTGTTGGCGTGCCAGAGGAGGAAGTTTGTGGGCAGAAGGGGCAATTTACAGGGGTGTTGTTCTATTTTGATTTATTTTTGATATATTTCTTTTTTGCAGAGTACTGAGTGCTACTTCACAATATTGAGTGAAATCAATAACATTATAACACAAATTTCAAAATTCTTTTCTGAGTTTATCAAGGTGATAATGTAATTTATCTGATTTATAAATTAAAGTTGTTTATATTTATTTAAGGCTTTCTATAATTTTCTTATTGTCTAAAGATAATTTCTATATTTTTTTGACGTCTTAGAATTCTGAAATTTTCATAATGTTTCGAGAACAAACTTGGACGTTGTCTGTTCTAAAATGGGTAAAAAGATACGGGGGCAGGAACAGCTCTGTTTTCGCTTATTCCGCTTCTGATTCTGAATATGTTGAGGATTTCTTGGGGGAGGGCATAGTAGAGAAGGAGGAAGAGCAAGGAGAGGCAGCTGGGACTTCATTCCTTTTATGCTTTAACCATGTCATAAGCACAAATGAAACTTTCATAACTTTTGCCAGTGGAAGTGGAAGCGGCAAAAGGAAGACGCTCAATTTACCTTATTCGTGTGGCATTTGGAACGCATCGGTGGCTTTTACGGTTCTACTTGAACTTTTTCTTAGACAAACACACGGAGCCACCTGTAAAAATACTTCAAAAAAAAAGAAAACAAAATTGGGGGTTCATTACAACCCGAGACAAATTAAATGATCCGTTCAGAAAATAACTTTCTTTGGAATACTATCCATAATTTTCGTATGACTAAAATCTAAAATATTTAAGTTTTGACTAATTTCATTAAATCAAAATAAAAGAAATTGTAAACGAAGTGAATTAAGTTGGCTTTGGGATTCTAGTTGAAACTTTTGTATTGTAATAATTAGGTCAGAGTTTATTCCCTAAAGTTTTAAAATTTAAAGTTTTGCTTATAATCATGGATATAACTACGTTGAAAGAAAATTTTAGCCAATCGCCACGATCGATTTGGCAGGCAAAATCGATGGAGCCAGATAAATCCACGGATACGACTGTTCATAATTATCCAGAAGCAGAAGCATTTGATGTCGTCGATTTTTTAACATATCTAGTAATCATAGCCTTGGCGATTGGATTTGTGATGGGCTTAGCAATTTTTTTCTTTCTCCTCTGGCAATATTTCACACGTAATTAAATTTTTAAAAAGGATTGGATATCCAGATATGTTTAAATTTTTGTATTTCTTAAGATTTTTTAAACATTTTTGTGATCTATTAAATACATTAAATACATAGTCAGAAGGTTGTTCTGTTAATAAACATAGTTTAAAGAGTATTTCTTATTTTTGGGTAATTAGCGTTATCTATTAATATAAGCTATTATACTAATTAAGCGCAACAAGATTGGCACAAAGATTTAAGTAATGTAAGTGCCGAAAAGTATGCAATAAAGGATATTCAATATTTCTTTGCATGAATAACGAGTATCCTATAGTCGGGAATTTGACTGTAGCTCAAGATTTGATTTTCCCTGCCCTATTTTGTATTTCCTCAGAGCATTTTGCTCATCTCAAAGTATTTGCTTGGTCGAGTATTGACCGAACGCGTAATTTATGCAAATATTCCAATTTGCTGAACTGAACTGAAACACTTGGGGGTGAGAAGGCAAGGGAGGGGAGGGGAAGGCAGAAGAGCAGCGCTGCCGAAATAATTGCGTCGATTTACATGGGGGAAAATAGTGGCAAGGGGGGGCAGGGGGAACTTGGCGCCTGCTGCTGCAGCTGCTCATTACCCTTTCTGGCATTTATGTACCCTGCATCCTTAGTTGGAACTGTTTCTCCCTGCTCCTTGGTCCCTGCTCCTTGTTCCTTGTTCCTGGTGTGCTCCATCAAGTGGGTATTTCTCGTACACGAATAAACTTTATGGCGCCATTGTAGCAAAGTGTCGCCTTCGACGCCGACGGTCCTGCTCCGAGATGACATAATAAACTTGGATATTAGAAATTCGAGTGAATTTCGTAAGCTCTCGCCCAGTGGCCAGTGTGAAAGCTGCGAGGCTTCATTATGTGAATTCTCCCTTATTAACATAATGAAACAATGAAATAAGAACAAGTAACACAGCTACAGTTGCTGCTCCTGCTCCTTCTGCTTCTCCTGCCTGGTCATGAGGGACTCAGTGAAGCCAAGCGGCAACTTGGAGAAGCTGTCAAATGAACGCGATATCTTTACGCATTATGCTAATAAATTTACAGCAAAGAACTAAGGCAAACTCTAATGAAAAACACGTAGACTGGCCCTGAGATTGGACACAGATTGAGGAATCAGAATTGAGGATGGAACGATACACCTGCCCAATATCAGCCGTGGCCAAGGGATTTATGCGTAGAACTTAAAAAAAAGTACATAGTTGGCCATTGTCAGCCATGTGATAGACAATACGATACCCTGCACTCAATACCATTTTATTCGAGTATAGTTATTTAAAATAATTTAATCACACTAGATTAATTTAATACAGCAATTCTGGTTCGTTCTTACTTGACTTATAATTTAAGGTTTACTGAATAAATATAAATAATATCACATCAAATGATAGGGCATATTTGTGTCTGCTCTGTAAATGTACAATAAATCTTTGCAGTTCTTCGACTAGGGAGAGGGGGAAGGTCTTTTGGCCAACTGCCTTTTGGTATTATGTAGCACGTGCGAGCTTCCCATCAGCTTCATCAGGCCAAAGGACGAGGACGCCTGGAGAGTTCGTCACAGGATTTGATTTGCGCCTAGTGAAACCTCGGGCTGTTGCTTTTTGGTTTATGCCCTCTGATTATAAGTCACAAATTGGCTTGGCCCAGTGGCCAACGATGGCGATGACGATGACGATGACGATTACGATGAATACGGCTCGTTGGCAGCGCAAAATATTTATTTTATTTTATTTATGACAGTTCAGTTTACAGGCACTGCCATCCGTTTTCCCCTGGCCAACAAATGGCCAAATTCACTTTCAGCCAAGACCAAGACCCTGACAAACTTGGGGCTTCCTTCCTTCCATTTGACGCAATCAGTTTAATGCGAGGCCATCGAAGTGGAAGTCAATTTTGATTGCGAACCAACTGTAGACATATCCCTAGTATTGCCAAATTTTGAAATAGAGCATTTATCAGCGACAAATTGGAAATTGGAAATTCCATTTATTATTCTAATTAGCTTGCAGCAATGCATTTTTATTATTAACAAAATCATTGAAGTATCTAAGTAATCAACATCATAATCTGAATCTTGATCTATCAGTTAATTTTATTTAGAAATAAATTGAAATCCAGCATGCAAATTCTGTATCTCAGATTTGCAATATATTTTAATTTTTAAGTATTCGAATTTTCATCATTACTTGTCACAAATAAAATTAAGTGTTTCAATGTATTTTTACATCAGTAAAATAATGAGTGGTTTACTGAATCGTATCAAAATTTCATTTGCTCGAAGTGGGAAACATATTCGTAGAATACCCTCAGTTAAGGCAAAATACTTAGAGAAGTTGTTGTTGCTGTTGTTGTTGTTGCTGTTGCTGTTGCTGTTGAAGTGGCCACGCCTACATGTAAAATTGTTAAGAGGGCGGTCGTCAGGTGTAACTCTGGTCGCATTTTGCCGCCAAATGCTTTTCGCTTAATGAGTTTTCTACTTGCGGTTTCGAGGAAAATTTGCGCAAAAATGCGCCACTTTAGGAACAACATGAACATGAAGTGGAGGAAACGCCCGGAGGAGGCTTTTACCTTGTGAGGCTGTTGCCGAAGGGCTGTGAAGGGGTTGGCAGAGAGCGAGAGAGAGGGGTGAGATAAGGGAAGAGGGAGTGATTGCTGTGTTCGTTGTAAATGTTTTAGTGGTTACTGCGTTTAAGTCATTAGAGAAAATTCTTAGCTAAAGTGCGGCATAAAACGAGTTCGAGGTGGGGGCGTTGGGCGGATGCTTCTCTTCCAAGTCTTAGAATTTGGCATCTTTTGTGATTATGGGAAGCGGGGAGAGTTTAGACGGGGGTTAGCGGGGTTAAGCAACCACAAAGGTGGCAATGTGGCAAGGCTTAAACTCGACAATTTGTTGGCAGTGAAACGAATTTCATCGGAAAGCTTGGAAAATGCTCCAAATTTTCATTTATTTCGATTCAAGCAATTACGAGGAAGTTGGAATAATTTGCAGACTTGCAATTCATATTAAGATGTTTAAAATAGTTTTTATATTAGGAATATTAGCAAATAACATATTTTATTTAAAAATAATCAAATAATGTTATTTGTTATGCTACTTAGTTGTTATAGTAATGCTGAAAGCAAAAGCTAGTTTGTTACGTAAGCTTATGATTGTGCTAATCATATTGATAAATATTATGATGATTCTATTATAACAATAATTGTATTATAAATAATGTTAATATTTCGTGCAGGCCAATAATGCGTTTATTTATGTACATTGCACAAAGAAATATAAATTTATTTCTCGGAAAGACATTTGAGAAATACATATAAAATTTACTTGACAAATTCTATCAGTAACGACAGTAAGTAAAATAATTTATATAAGTGTATTTCAAAATAGTTATAGTATCCAAAATTGGAATAAAAATAATATAAATCATTACATTTTTAAATTGGATTAGTTGAACTTATCAAAAATTTAATTGTAAAGAAATAAAATAAAGCTAAAGAAATATTCTACGGCTACTAAATTATACTCAATATTCTTCACAGTTCAATAAAAGTAAATCTAACTTAAAATTACATTTGACTCAAATTCGAACTCTGGCAAAGTTCTCTTGAGATTAAAATTCTAGTTAATTGGCAGCAGCTGATGGTACGCTCAGTGTTCCTATTGGAGAGGGTGAAAAGAGCGCAGAAAATGAAGAGAGTGGGAGAAAGAGAGTGAGCGCAATACTTTGGTTACTCTTGAGCGCAACTTGATGACGCTCTTGAATGCTCGCTCTTAAATAGTTTTTCACTCAAACGAACTGCGCTCTTAACTCTCTTTTGCTTAGACTCTCAGCTGTCATTTCAACTCGGAACATTTTGTATCTGTGAGTACTGAAAAGTATCTCTGAGGCAGCAGGCAACGTTGGTCTTCCACATGGAAAGAGGGAGTGCGCTTTAATTCAAGTTATAAAAGTATCTTGAAAATCTAAACTTGTCATGATAGTTTAGTTTGTCTTACCTTAAAAAGATACAAAGTTAAACTTAACCCTCAGATACTTATACTATAATGTAGTTTTAAATATAATGCATATGTATTTTCATCTAATTGTTTAGGTTTTTCTCAGCTAGACAGCGTGTCGTGTATTTTACTTATTCTTTTTTATGTCACATTTGCCAGACGTTTCAAATGAAATATATAAATAGCAAATGAACGCTAGTATTTAGCACATATTTATCAATAAATAAAGCAAATAAATAACAAGGGGAGACCGTTAATAAGATACGGCGGCCTTTCTTATACGTATATTATTTATATCTTATCATAATTTGTTTATTTCTGTCAGTCAATTTTATGTTGAGCTATAAGTGTGCTGTTTATAGTAATAGTAATGATAGTAACTAACTATTGCAATCAACAGTTGAAAATGAATTTTAATTCAGTTCCTGACATTTTCTAGTTGACTTTAATCTGCAAAATGCAAAATGATGATTAATTTTTATTATATTTCTTGAATATTTATAACTTACTATACTGTTATTCATATATTCTTTTTTTAAACTCTCATTAAATTTAAAAAATATAATTAGAAAACTAGCTTGTTTACATGAGAAACCCCTTAGAAGGTTGTTAATGGCTATTGGGTTGCTTTCCAAATATCGCACCTTTTCGGGCTTGCATACTAGAAATTTGTCAGGAGTAGGCAAGGGAGGGGGGGGGGGAGGGGTCGTTGTTAGGGGTATCAAAGCGATTGCCGACGACGCCGACAGCGCCTGCGACTGCGGCCCCGTGCTGTCTTCAAAGTTCCGTTGGAGAAGCAGCCTTATCGCTAAAGTCGCACAGATGTCGTACACACACTCACACCCACACACTCACACTCACAACCAGTTGTATTCACACTCATTGTAAGTAAGTACGAGTGCGAGTTCGAGTATTTTGCGGCTGATAAGCTGAACGCTCACATTCAAATATTTACTATAGGCATTTGTACTAATTGCATTGTACATATTTAGTAAGATTATAAGTATGTACATACACATATATCTCATAAATACTCTAGTGTGAGTGTGAGTGCGAGTGTGCTTAAGTAGAACAAGACAAGTCAAGACAGTTGACCGATTGTAATTGCTGAAATACGTTACAAAATGGTCACGATTTCCCAATTTTACAATTGCCAAACGAACATAAAATAGATCGATTAACCCACTGACGAAACTGTGTAGAATTTAAGAATTATTATGAATAGATATTCATTTTCGAATTTTTTCTACAAGCAAATATAGGCTAAAATAACAAAAAAATTAAACCCGTATTTTATTAAAATTGTATTAAAATATTTTGTAAATTTTCTGTTAATAAAAAATACAAGTTCAAGGACGATAAAAATGTCCTTTGGGTCAAAATTATATTAAATTCTGACTAATTTTTTAGTCATGACATAATCGAATCGCGAAATCATCGTTCCAAGGATGAAAATTATGTTTAAAGGACATTTGGTTCTTTGTTTCTGTGAAATTTTAAAAGTCCTGGTCCTAACAAGAGTATTGACACCAAGTTTGTCAGGATCGGTCCATAAACACCCAAGACATAAATGTTAAAAAAAAAATTTTTCAACTCAAAAAGCGCGGACCAGGAATTCATTTTAGAACTATGGTTTCCTCGTGAAAACATCTTAGAATTGACCACAGATTACGAAAATGGGTTACCATTTTTTCATTTTTTCGGGCCCATACAAATCGATGCACTCTATTGTATACTATCTAGTGATGTAAATTACAAATACGTATAAAAATCATAACTTTTCTTTTATGTACGTCTTCAAGTTGAAGCTTTAATAAATCTATCGCTCATTATCCAGACTGACGGCTTAACTCTTTCATATTTATAATTGTGTCATTTCCAAAAGAATATTTCAAAAGATTTTTAAAGGGATTCTCTGGTCACCTTTATTATTTACAATAAATTCTATAAAACTTATCAATTTCTCGTACATTGACAACAGTTGGCATTGTTATTGCTCTCTCTGGCAATCAGTTATCGTTTTTTTTTTTTTCATTTCATTTTTTTTTTATATTTTTCTATCTATCTATCTTTGCTTGTTTTTGTTGTTGATGTTGTTCGTGTTTGTTGCCTTTCAAGCTGTTCTTATCAAGAGCGTAATTAACGTGTTCTATTTTTAGATGTCGTCTTGTAGTTCGCTCGACGTCTTCAGTCTTCAGTCCCTCTATCAATTGTATCATCAATTGACTTTTCAGTTGTCGCTGTCGCTGTTGGAATCGGACTCAGACTGGGAATCGGACTGAGATAGAGATAGAGACAGACTGAGACTGAGACTCGTCTGGGGGTAACGAGTGCGAGCACAAAGAGACAAGAGATTATCAAGCTGAAAAATCAACAGTAGCCGACATTCGAGCTACTGTATCTCGAATCGGTTCCACGTTGCGGCCTTTTTAAAAAGCAACAGCGGCATCGACATCGACTGGGGCAGCATCTGTTGTTGATTGTTATTTTCGCTGTTGATTTAATAAATTAAAACCCGTAAATTAACTGTGAAGGCAAAACGACGCGCGACAAATCAAATAAATAAATAAATGGCAAGCAAAAGCTGAAGACGACTCTTCATCGGCCACCAACAAGCTACATACATATATAACCAGAAAGAGATATGCCACAACAGAGTGAAAGAGATAGGCAGAGAGAGAGAGCGAGAGAGGGGAAATACGAATTTGCCAATTGATGTGACTTGGACGTCAATTGAACAATTCCAAAATCATTGCACGCTTTGAACTCTATTTTGGGCATGATAAAAGGTCACTTTTGGGTTAAAACAGATCAGACATTCTTTTTAGGAGTTATTTTGCACATGTTAAATATATAACATATTCTCTTTCTTGAAATCATATCTGTGAGATAGCATTATTGATTCGTATGGTCAGGGAAACAATTCTTTAAATTGATTTCAAATTAATTCCTAGACTTCTCAATTCAGCTGTTAATATTTCATGTCACTTTTAATCAATTTTCACTTTGTAAATATTGATCAAATAGCATAAAAATTATTAAAAATACTAAATATGAACAGCCTGTTTGGGAAACTGTCGTCTCTGTTAGAGTGATCTATTAAGTTTCATATATAAAATGGTTACATTATTGAAAACTTAGAATTCTTATTCAATTTGTTAAGATATACCAAAAAATACTTTTATATTATGAAATCTTAAATGCAATTTTTTGATATTATTAAACAATAAGATATCTATGAGAAACAATATTCTTTTATAACTGTTTCCAAATATGCTGGAAGAATCAAATGAAGTATTGGATATAATAACATTGGAATGATTTCTCCATATAAAATTATTATTTCTGTAAACATTAACTATATGAGATACTTCTATTTATAATTAAATTTGATTCCCATTGAATATTTTCATCGATGTTAGAGGTTTTGTTATCTCTAAGCTTAGTTTAGAATCTCATACAAAATAAATTCATAGCTCGAATATTCTGTTGCCCTGCAGCTTATTTGTTGTATGTCCTTTTACTTTGCCAGTTTACATTTTACTTCGTTTCGTTTCTCGTTATCCGATTGCTTAAAAAGAGGGGGCCAGAAAAATGGAAACATTTGCGTGGCTTCCCACAGACACAGACACAAAACGAGTCGAGTCGAGTAACTAACATTTAGATGTTCAAACCCGAAAATTAGCACACGTGTGGACGAGTCAATGATAAACCCACTAAGCCGAAAGTATGCGACCCCATGGGCACATCAATATCCCTCCCACCTTCCCGCTTCCAGTTCCCACCTCCATTCCTCAGACTGTTTGTTTAAGGGGGGACACACAGCTGGCAGCTCGATGACGACTTATCAATGGGTCCCATCTGTGTTAATGATGCCCGGGCGTTTTGATAACCGTTAACCGTTAGGTATCTGGCCAAAGCAGCACGTGTGCTCCGTTATATGTGTGTGTGTGTGTGTGTGTGTGGTAAGGGAGTTACCTCCCCTTCATCTTCATTTCCACCTCCATTTCCACCTCCATTTCCACCTCCATTTCCTTCTGCCCCCAATGTGATATTTGTTTGTACAATATCAGCTGTGATAAACCTTTGGTAAACTCCGAGTCCATCGGGCAGTCCATCGTCAATCGTCAGCTTTGCTTTGAAAGTCGTTAACCCCTTTCGTTGGATAATGCAACATGATTGATTTATCGTTAGGGTCGACCCAGGGTCCATCTACTTACCGGGTCTACTGCAGTCAGTTCCCCTCGCTTAATTGACTTCGACGGCTCGATATGGCGCTGAGAGCTGAGAGCTGCACTGAATTACATTATTTAACTATTAACACGGTGATCGATGGTTCCACGAGGTGTCACAATATCTGAAATTTCGATTTTCACTTTCTGATCCAGTTCATTTATCACCAAGGCGATTAAAGTCTAATTTTAATAGATCAATCCAAGAATTTCTGAAGATAAACATATCTATGTATATATATGGAGTATTTTATAGATAGAGTCGATCAAATTTACTGAATTTAAATTAAACATTAATTAATATGATTATTTTGATTATCGATAGTAACTTTAAAGTCAATTAAATACTATCGCTAAAATCGATCAATTTTTCTTTTTTTTTATGGTACACTGCATCGATGCGATTACTTACAGCAAACTTTGATTATCGATAGTATCCGATTACTTACAGCAAACTTTGATTATCGATAGTATCCTGTCTGTCAATGCTGCCTTATCGATAGTACCGATAAATAATTCTTTATTTCCTATTCATTAATCGTACAAAGAATCGCTGAGCTACACTTGAGTACAGACACTCAATACATACATGAGGACGCGTGATGCGAGGCGCCATCTAAAATATAGTACTCTCATCCGCCCATTCCTATGCCCCAATCCCCTGCCCCTTCCCCTGCCCCACCCCGCTGCATACCGCTTGAGGGGGGCACGGTAAAGTGTGGCACTTCAATTCCAATTCGACAGCAGCCAATTGCAAATCGCAGTGGAAACAGGAACAAGAGCAAGAGCCAGAACAAGAACAAGAACAAGGCTCCGGGGTGCACTCCACTTGGCAGTTTTTGTTTTGAAGACGTTCCCGTCCTCGTCCTCGTCCTTCTCCTGTCATCGCCTGTTTCTGTTTCTGCTTCTGTGTCTGCTTCTGTCAGTTTTGCCTTATCCACTTGGGACACGGAACAGCTGCATGCGAGGAGGGGTCGCCTTAGGGCAGTGCATCCATTGTGTTTGTGTTGCTGTTGTTGTTGTTGTGGAGCTCCTTCACATATCCTGGGCAGAAATTGAAAAACTACTAGAGCAAACTTCAAGTGAGACGTGTCCTGTCCGAGTTCGAGTAACGGATCGGATACTCTGATTGAAATTCTCTGAGCATTCGCATTCGCTCTTTCGCTCGCCCGCGGGACAAATCCTCATTGATGAGCGATGGCTCCTCTCGCATTACAACTAATTACAAAGCAGAGCGTATAGAAAATGTGTGTATTTTTATTTGTATTGTTACGCCTTTTTGGGAAGACCATTTCGCCATATGCCGAATGGTGATGGTGAAAGTCGGGTCGATAACAACCGTCAACAACCGTTGCAGTCTGTGTTAATTATCGGCAGCATGAAAAGGCCAAAGATGCGCCGCGATTAGATCTGAGAGGATGAGAATGAAGATGAGGAGGCTGTGTGCCGCCAAAGGAATAACAAATAAATATTTACAGTGCGCACTCGCACTTAATTGCCCTGTGGTCGCTCGAACCAACCAAATAAATGCCCAAATGACCACGAGGTAACTTTACTTTACCTCAGCCCATGGCATATGGCGTTGAAACGTGAGCTGCTCACCATTGTGGTGGTGCTCCTGGTAATGGTGGTACTAGCGGTGGTAGTACACGCCAGTTGCAAAAGCCAGACGTTCAACCTAGAGATCAGCTGTGCACAAAGTCCTTTATGAAACTGTGGAAAGTGCAGAGCATCCGCCACAGCTGCCAGGGACTGAAATATTCTGATCTCTAAAGGGATATCAATTATTAATTGAACCAAATATGCATGGTTTACAATTATGCCTGGCTTCATCGAATTTTTAAAACTGCAATTACAATCGCGCTTTTATAGATAGAGCCTTTATATTTTGCACATTGACCATTTTGAATATCATCCTGATATTCTGAAAATTTCATAGCATTCGGAAAACTCAGGCAGATGTATTTTGAGTAATTAGTACACATATTCATTAAATTCGAAATTCTATCACAATTTTGTACATACAAACTTAATATTTTGTATATTAGCTATTTCTAATATTATATTTATACAATATTTGGGTAATTTAATAAAATTTAGATGGAAAATAAAAAACAAAAAATGTTGCCTAATAAGAATAAATTGATTTCTAAGCCTCAGTCGGATTCGACTCTAAACATAACCAAAATTTACTCTACTTAATGTTTAAAATTGCCAAATTTAGCGCTTCATAAATTCTCATTCCTTTTATTTCTAAAGGTAAGACATAAGATTCATTCTTCTTAATAATATATGAGAATCTTGTTGGCGGCACATCTAAAGCTCCATCCCTTTCGTTATTTTCAACTGATGGCATTATCAAACTCACACATGCGACAACATGAGGCAATGAAGCCGTTTACATTAGGTTAGGTTTACATTTGAGGATGGGAACATGTATGTGAATGTAAATGTGAATGTGGATGCCCCGTGGATTGTCCTTGTTCTGTTTGTTTGCTTTTTATTTACATGCGGCGTAAGTAATTTTTATATTTACACAATAAATGTGGCGGTCTAATTGAGTTGGAGGCGTTTCGTGTGTGTAAATACATTCGTACTCAAGTGACAAGAATTCTTAAGCAACACACCCAACATTCCCTTTGTTTGTCTTATTTATTCAGAGCAAAAGTCGCACGCATGAAAAATAATCTTTAAAAAAATATAATGTTTGTATTACCAACAATGAAAGTCAGTTAAGAACAAAAAATTAAGTACAGCAGCAAAAACAGACAAACTTGACAATCGCTTAAGCTGATTATGTTTAATGGAAATTTAAACAATTCTGCGGATTAAAAATAAGCCAAAGCTGTTTTGAACAAAGGGGGAAAATGTCAGGCAATATGTATTGCGGAATCAACTAAAAACTTTTCGATTAGGCTTAGGATGAAAGCTAATTTTGAGTTGTCTCTAAAGCGAAGTAGAGATTTATCTTCATGGTAAATATTTACAGTGAAGATAGAGGTTTTGTTTGATCAGGAACAGAAGAAAGTTGCAAAAGAAGTTCATCAAATTATTTGGCTACAGATCTAGATTCTAGACTCTAGATTATATAGAAACCCTCGTCGAATCCATTAACCGTGTCCAATTGTGGTGTAGGTGGAACGTCTGTGGCTGTTTTCAGTTCAGTTAAGTTTAATTTGAGCCACAGACAATGAAGCAAGGCCGCAGGTGGATTCTCATTCGAATATTCCTCCACTTGGTGGCAACTCTGCATTTGGGATACGCCGTTTACTATGATTACCAATACGCAAAGTTGCCCGCGATAGCGGTGGAGTTGCGCATGGAGCCGCCACTGGGTGGCAAGTTCAAGTACCTGACCTTCCTCAATGGCCTGCTGCAAGCTGGATACTATCTGCTGGCCCTGAGCTGTGATGTGTGTGCCCATCGTGGACTGCGTCGGGTGCGGGATTATTTGCTGGCCAGTTTCGTGATGCCTCTGGGTCTGACTGTGAGCATAACATTCTGGGCACTCTACGGCCTCTATCGACAGTCCATTTATCCGGACTTTCTGGATCGCATCTATCCCGTGTGGCTGAACCAGACGATGCACACGAACATTGTGGCGTATGCTCTGTTGGATATCTTCCTGGTGCCACATCGATATCCACAACGGAAGCAGGGACTCACAGGACTTGGTATCGCCATGGGATGTTACCTGGTCTGGTTACAGCTGGTCTATTACCTCACTGGCATCTGGGTGTATCCCTTTCTGAGTGCATTCTTTGCACCACTGAGGTGGTGCTTCTTTGCCCTGATCGTGGGTTTGTCCTTTGGCTACTATTTGCTTGGCGAGCGACTGAACTATGCTCTCTGGGCACAGTAGAAGTCACAGCGAATGCGAATTCTAAACGTAATAAAGCAATTTCCGTTTACTCCACTTCTTCAGCACTTACTGTGCGCCAGGGGCGTAGGGCAGACATTCTAAAAAGGGGATCTAGTTTAAAACTTGGTTTACATTTGAGTACCTAATCTATTGAACTTCACCTTGTTAAATAATGTTTTTAAATTAAGCCCCCCTCGGCGCACGCCACTGCGCTGTGGGGTTGAATTCGCTTGCCAGGTAGAACAATTTGCATAGAAATGCGCCGTCGGCCAAGAAGTCAACGGAAATTGAAGGCAATAATAATGACAATTGACTTGTCAAAATGTTGCGAGTGCGAATCGAAAAAAGAATAGAAAGAAACCAACCCAAGTTGAGCCGAGGGTTGGACTCAGTTCGTCAGGGTTTTCAAGTTTCCTTTGCGGTTGCCGAAGCGTGGAATTAACTCAAATCGATTCGTTGCACTCGACAAGGGACGAAGAACTCGTTAGGGTTACAAATGTAGAATCCATTCAATGGTATTCAGTGTGAGAGTGTGTGGAACAAATGCTAAAAGGTTTGCGAAAATCTTGACCATTGCAAGTTTATTCCAACTCTAGATTGCTGTATAGATTAAAATAAGTTAGAGTCAAGGAAATGGAGTTTCAACAAATTTAGAAAGAGTTTTGTTACTTTTGTATTATTCTGATTTTGAATATAATAGAGTACTTTTCTAATTTTCTAAAATATTCTCTTTGAAGTTAATATTATACTTGTATGGTGATACTCTCGCAACGATGATAAGCAAGAATAAATGAATTTGTTACACTCAGCTGGAATCGTCATAGACCTAATTAGAGAGTAAGGCCAAAGAAACTTGACCATGATGCAATGACTTTAGCCACAACTACCTTTTGAAGATACTGTAACAAATTGTTAGGCTCAAACATTTGCCCGATTCCCTGCAATTATAATCCTTCTCAAGTCGGACAGATCCTCTTTGTAGATAACTCTTCTGTTTGAGAGGAGGATTATGATAAATGAAATAATTTGAGTGGGGTAACAGCCCTGACAGATCATTGCAGAGTTCAATTGTCCTTGATTGCAATTCTCCCGGTCGATAGTCAGAGCCAAGCCAATCGATTAATCTAATCGAATGCATTTGCCATGTACCCCTTTTGGGTTTTCGCTTTGATTCGAATACATAAATCATGTCCTGGCAGCTGTTTTGGGTCACGTGGCAGTTTTCAGCTGGCTTCGGTTGCTGTCCTTGCGAATAGCTGAGAAACTGAGAAACAGCTGGGAAAGTGCAGAATGCGTCATTCAATCCTTTCAGCAGGACTTCGTTGGGTCGTCTGTTCCGTTTGTCTGCCCGAAATACTATTTTCCACAGAAAATTCAGATCCTGCTGCGGCACTTGTGCTAAAAATATTTCAATATTGAATGAGAAACAGCTGAAATTCATTCACAAATGGCATGTGAATAATGACAGAGAGGCAGGCTGAGTGAGAGGAAGGGAGAGAGAATGAGGGCGCATGCCTTGGATTTGTTTATTGTAGGCCGGAACCCGGAAACGTGTTTCATATGTCGGAGGAAGTGCCTGACTGTGAATGGGACTAGTCCCTAGATCAAACTGAGTTTCTGTGTCGGTCTCAGACTCAGGTACTCGAAACGGGACTCAGCATGCAAATGATCCTTGCTCAATTGAGTCATATGGCGCATGCCTTCCCCGATGGAGAGAGGATGTTCCCCGAGAGGAGGAGGAACTGCTGTCAGCTGTCGATCCCTTTGGCCAAATATGGGAATTGTTCGGTTGTTCGGTTCCACGCACGATTGATTCAATTGACGGCATTATTCTCATAGATAGATACAACCACATACACACATATCATCATCATGCAATCATCCACATATATTGCTATACACATTTTTGTGCAAATATTTTGCCACAATGGAAATCGCCAATTGCCTTTTGTCCTCCTCGCACACACAAATTGTCAATTTGTCACCCGCGTGTGAAATGCAACTCCCCGAAATACAGAAACCGAAACAGAGGTAGAAACAGGAACAGAAACAGTTACAACTATCTTCCATCTATTGTAGCGGAAAATTGTTTATTTATTGCTCTCTGTCTCTCTTTCTCTCTTTCTCTCTCACCTGTCTCTCTCTTCTTTTGTCAATGCAATTTCACGTTTAATTGCCCGCGTCTGTTAACTGAACCGATTTTTCCATATTCTCGTACCCCGAGAACAGATCAAACACAAATAAAAATGCTGGCTCATTGTTTCATTTGCTGTTGCCAAACTCATTCAGGTAATTTGGCAACTTTTGAATCTGTCTGATAAGTGTTTTTCCCTGCTCGACAGCCAGTCACCCTGTAGTCCTGACTGGAAAGCACTCTGTGATTTACATATGTATTTTTAATAGATCAATCAATCTAGAGTTAAGCCCAACTTCATCAACGAACACTTGCCACATGTTAATCCGTTTCATTTTCGACAGCATTTTGACTGGAGATGTGAAAAGTTTAGCTGCCAAGTTTTCCATTGAGCTTTCTTTGGGGGGTGTTGAATGTTGAATGAGTATGGAAATGCCTTAGAGGCGGATTTATTTATTCGTATTCGTATCGTTCAGATTCAGATTGTTGCAACTTGAACGCATCGCATCGTAAATGACGCTTTGTCTGTCTGTCTGTCTGCCTGTCTGTTTCCGTCCCGTGCCCCATGTTGCATTGTCTTCTGTCTTCTGTCAGCATTGATTAAACTTTCTGTCTGCGCTTGTCTCGCACGGCGTCGTCGTTTTTCTTCCCCTCCCCCGCCGCATTTGGTAGCATGCGTGAAATTTCGCCCATGTTGCACAAATTGATGTTGCATGCCGCTGACATTGTTGTTGCCACTGCCACTGACTTGGCTTTTGTTGCAACTTGCAAGCTGCAACGCTGGTGGCATGTTCGCGAAAAGTCATGCGATTGCCTCAGACGTGCGCAATTAGGGGGGAGAGGGGAGGAAAGGGGAGACAGCAACGATGACTACGTCGACCCCTTTGACAAGAAGGAGAAACTTGTTGTTTTTCTTTTTTGCTTTTGCCAGCTGCTTGTTTTTCCTTCTGTTCTCAGTTCTCCGTTCTCTGCTCTGTTTTCAAGTAAAGTATTCCACTGCGGGCGCACACTATTAACCCAATTAATGACTAAAGTTTAGCAGCTCCGATTAGAATCAGCTGAAACATGTTCAGTACAAAGCGTTACAGCAACAAATGGAACAACAACAACAACAACGCCAGCTAAACAATTTCACAACTTTAACCCTCTTCTACATCCCCACACAACAAATCAGATTCATTGTTCTTAAGTCTTACACACAGGAATGTCCCAACGAAATTCCTGAAAAAAAACTTCCCCCTTTTTCTCCATTTAACTTTTTTTACTTCTTTTGTTGCGATGGAAGCGTTCATTATTTTGGAATTCGCTGAGCTCTTTTAAAATACGAATGGCATACATATTGAAGAGGTGTATGTTCAGTCAGTAAGCGTAGAATTTTGAACTTTAAAAATTTACTGGGTATCATATCTGGAGTGTTTTATTTAAGTGGTGTATTTAGAACAAAGTATTTCTTGGAACTTTTAGTTACTGGTGATTAAATAAATACTTTTCCATTAGGAAATTGTAATCAAGATATCTCCAACATATCATTGTTTTAATCCATTGATCAAGAAATTCATTTGTTCAGAATAAATTTTGGAAAAACTAATAGATAGAAATAAATTATTCAATTTGAAATCTGTAGTTATCTCAAATAGATCTTAAACTGCTTAGAATATAAGTTATTAAATCTGAATTATTGTATATATATAGAAATCATATCCGAAATCAACAACTTAGTTGATGCAATTGATTCACACAAAATGTTGCTGAGGGAATTCAATTTACCGCTGAAGCACGTTTGAAAATGATGCGAATTTTTGCATGAATTTGTAAAGGAGTGAAAGAAAGAAAGAATGGCAAAAATTTGTAAACATTGTCGAGGATGCAGGGGCAACATGTGTTGGACGCCGCTGAGCGTGGCAAGGAGGCGATGGCTGAGGATGTGGATGGGGCGTGGCATATCACGATTGCGGCAATCAACAAATGGAGCGGCAACCTCATTAGTCAAACGGGAGGGAACAAAGCAGAGCATAGAAGTCCCCTTTCCCTTTCCCTCTCTCTTTCTGTCTCTCCCTCTCTCTACCTCCCCTACGCTGCACTGTCCGTCTGTGCGAGGAGCATATGTGGCATATGTGACCACATTAGTCAGTGGGTCGCTCTCTGTGGGTGAGCAATCACACACACACACACACACACACTGTCGCACACACACACTGTCACACACAGACACACACACGCGTGCGTGTTCGCGAAATGGTTTCGTTGGCGTAAACGCAGCGGAAATTGTAAATTTTTTACTCGCAAACGAAAAAATAAATCATATGCGTGAAATGTTTGGATTGCCCTCCCTCCTCCCATATGGAAAGCGGAAAACGGAAAACGGAAAACAGGATAACAACATCAGGTGCACAGTGGTAAATAGTCTAGCTATAAAATGAAAGAATCCCATCAGCATCCATTTTAAAGTCTCGAAAAAAAATACGAAAAAAGTCCAACTCTTTTGAATCCAAGTGAAGTGTGAATTTAGGAGATTAATTCTTGGATATAGAGATTTGAATGGAGGTGGAGATGATTGGAGCATTTAAGATAAATACAGAGAAGAATCAGGGAATACAGGCCAGATAATAATTACAATAGAGAAGTATATAAAAACAAAAATGTGGAAAGAGAAATAAGAAAATGAATAGGGAAATTAATAAAATATAAAGCACTAAGAAACATTTTAAGCAATTAAAAATGGAGAAGTTTTCTAAGAAAGGTTTAAGAGACATGTGATAAAAGAATTATGCAAATATTTTTATATTTTCTTAAAATTAAGATTAAAATAGAAATAAATTTCAAGAATAGTTCTTCACTTTATAATAGATACAGATATAGATCTATAGATCTTTGATCAATTTCTGCGCCATTTATAAAGTAATAATTCAGTTTTCTGTTTTTTTTCTGCAATTTCCCTTGTATCTAGTCATAGTTTCATAAATTTACTATGAATGATAGATAATATTTATGCACTGTGGTTAGCAGAAAACGAAGTCGGGACTTTTAAAGCACAATAAAATAAAAATAGGGAATGAAAAGACAAATCTCGTAACACAGTCACAGACACAATTACGATTTTCTGACTGGGGACGAACATTCGCCATAACTTGCCACATTCACAAAGAGAGACAGAGAAAGTAAAAGAGAGAGAGAGAGTGAGAGATGGAGAAGTATCTCCTGGAGGACACATGGCACTTGGCTTGGATCGTGCAATGTGCTGAAAAATATTTACATATTCACAAATGCAAACAATCCCTGAGCTGGCGATGAGGACCAGCTGGAGGAGGGGGAGAAGGATGAGAGCCATAGGAGAAGGAGAGAGAGAGAGACGGAGAGGGGAAAAGAGATGGTGAAAAATAAAAACGTCATGTTGTTTGAGCCTCTGCCACATGATGAAGAAAGATGCGAACGGTAAATTGGTGTGTCGTTGATGGCAACGATGAGGAAGAGAGAATGGGCGATGGACGAGAAGGTGGAGATGGAGGCGAGGAGAGGATGGAGATGCGGTTGGTGTAGCCAACATTTTCAGTTGCCACTTGCCACTTTGTAAAATGCGCGCACAGACGAAATGACAAAAAATTTGCGATGCTGTTGTGAAATCCATAAGCAGCAAGTGTTTCCTGCGGGAATAGCACTGTGTAGGGGGAAGGGGGAAGGGGAGAAGGGGGAACGGGCTGTGCAGAGGTGGGAAAAGGACTAAGGAACATAAGGACTAGGATATAGGCAAACAGAGACAGCGAAAGAGAGGGGGAATGAGGCGGAAGATGAAGATGGAGATGAGGCAGGATGAGCTGATGCTGCTGCTGCCTCTGTTGGTTGGTTTTCTTCGCTTGCTTGCTAACTTGTCAGTTGCTGTCATGGCACACACACACACACACTTAGATATACTCACACACACTCACACTCACAGATATACTCACCTCGAACCTTTGCATAAAGTAATTTCGAGTGACAAGCGCGCATTGTTGGCATTTTTGGTGGCACAACTTCCCCACACACCTCTCGATTTCCACTCCAACGCCTCTCCACCTCCTCCGTTCCAGCATTTGCTTATAAGAAATTCTATTTCTGTGATTGTCACACATACATAAGTATATAAATTATGTGCGAAAAGTTTTTGGTTGAGCCGTCGCACAGGTGCGATCAAATTTCCTTTGGGCCAACTCTGCCTGAAGATGTAACCAAAACAAATGTGGGTAGTGGTGGTTTCGGTGGTGCCAAGTGGTGCTGTGTGGATTTGTTGTTGTGGCAAAGCAAGTGACATTTTTAATTATGTCGCATTTGAAATGATGTCAAAATATATACATACATATTTTGCTTGTTTTTCCCGCATTGTTTACAACGCCAAAGTTGATTTATTTAAATGCATTTTACGCGATTGTCACACCACTGTCTGTCCCGTCCCACTCCCCTTCTCTCTGCTATCTTTCTTCTCCCTCTCTCTCTCTCTCTCACTCTGTAGCTGCCCCTTCATCATCATCTGTGAACGCATTTCAATTTATTGCCTGTCCTAACCTGATGGCAATTTAAATAATGTCCTGCCAGCCCCTCCCCTCCCTTCTCTTCTCTTCGCCCTTCTCATCTTGCCATTCTCTCCCCCACACACACAGACAATTCCAATTGTCATGGCTCTCACAGCTGGGCTCCAAAATTTATTTATTTATTTATTTAAGCATTTTCCTGGAACTTCCCATAACGAGCATCCGGTCGCAGGACATTAACGGGATTATCCCAGTTCATTATTGTGCACGAACTTCTCTGAAAACTTTAGGATCATCCACATTCAACTGCAATTCTTAAAGTTTTATTTGATAAATTTAAACTAAGTATGTTAACAACCTTTCTTTTTATTCACTTAGATTTTCTTTTTTTAAGTTTTTGATAAAACTTATTATTTAAATGCAATTCATACCTGTATAATTATTATTTTAATATTTATTATTTATATTTTCTCTTAATTTGATTACCATATAAGTATAATTACATTTTCATTCATATTTTAAGAATTCAAGATATAAAAAATTATCAGATGACGTCTTTCAAAATACTTTTCTATTTTTCTATTATTTATATTTGTTATATAAACAAATCTGATCTGCGTACTGGAGTGTTAATTCTCCACTGTTATATCAGTATTACATAACGAATACTTGATAACTTATTTGAAAACTTTAAGGGTCAAAAACAGTTATAATTAAGCAGAAGTCAAGGAAAATGTGGAGCAGTCGAAAAGTTTTGGGATCATTCTCTCTCTCTCTCTCTCTCTCTCTCACACACACACAGTGTGGAAAAACAGTTGGTAAGCTTCCAATGAATGCCTAGCAAACAGAATAGTTTGCTGTAAACATGCTACGATACGAGAGTTGGAATAGTCGGAATTGTCGGGGATTGTCAGAGTTGAGTTGAGGCATAGTTTTTTTTTGCCGAGCTCAACTTTTCAACTCAACTCGACTTGACTCGGCGAAACCTGACACTTGAAATGGAGCCAGGGCCCAATGCCAACAGAGGCAATTGCTTTAGGGGCCTATACACACACACACACACACACATACACACACACACATTCACACACATACGCACACATACTTACGGGCAAAGAATGCTCAACTTTAATTATCAAAAAATTGTTTTCATGTGCGACTTACTACAAAGTGTGGGCTGTGCCAAGTTGTTGTTGTTGTTGCTGTAGTTGTTGTTGTTGTAGCTTCAGTTTTAGTTTTAGTGCCAGGCAACAGCAACAATGTTGGCACAAAGTAATAAGTGCACGCCAAGGGAATTTAAATTAAGTTACAAACTTTGCATATTAAGCGCCTTATATGCATACAAACATACTCGCATACATACTTATACCCCAACTAAACAAACTCACTGGCAAAACACACAAATACAAACACTCCAATGAAATTCACCAATAGTCGTAGCAACCCCTTCAAAGCCAACAAACAACACAACACCACAAAATGGTCCACTCTGAAAGGGTCTAAACTCACGTGTAATGGGCCCAAAAGCAGCTACAACAACAACAATAAGTAATATAGATTAAACAGAGTGTGCTACACTGCATATATACCCTTTACTTTGAAAATAAAATGTCATTACAAAGAACTATTAATATATATGTATATTATGTTATCTATATCGAGTTGTTCTAGAATTACAGAACTTAAAAAAGTTATAAGCTCTATGCCAAATTACAGGGTATTCCAAAAACATTATAAGCATGATTTTTTGGCCCACATTGGACACATCAAAGCCCTCGTTTGCTACGGAATGCATTGGGAATGCAGAGATTGAGGTTGCTCTGCAAAGGGGAGAGGTGGAGAGGGGGTTGAGGAGAGGGTGGTTGACACAAACTAATTCGGCAACAAGGTCGGCCTTACATGATTTTCATACTAATGTCAGGCCCGCTTGTTAGGCGACAATATTCAAACTGGGACTCTCTGAACTTTTTTAGTTTTTGTTGCCTAATTTCCATGAAGTACTCCTGAGCCTCTGAAGCCTATTAAAAATGAAGTCTGGGCTGTTTTGCAAACACAACACAACCCACTCAAGTTGCCTGCACTTCAGTGTTATCTGACCAAACACCAGATGAGATTTTGAATAGTTCTTCTTGTCTCTGGCAACTGAGATTAGATATTTAATGCCAATTTCTGCTGGAGACTGCCCCCAGTTGGAGTTTCATTTGAATGAGTTAGAGTCACATTTCCATACCCTTACAGAGTGTACAAAACGAACCTAACAAAGTTGGTAACACTTTGAACATCTCAATATTCTGGGACGATATTCGCAAGTGTTTCAGGATTCTGTTTTTCTGTTTCTCTGAAAATGACTCATTAAATTTTTAATTTAATACGATAAACAATGTAAACGTTTTACTAATTCTGTGATATCAAAGTGGGACGACTGTCTTAAGTTAAATAAATAAATAAACAGTTTTATAATGTTTAATAAAAGTCCGAGAATTTCAGTTTATGTACATATAGTATTTAAATGAAACTTAAGAAATCAAATTATACATTTGTTGAAAAACCCATTTTATTATATAATTTAATTTTCATTAAATCTGTAAAAACAATCATTAAGAGTATTTAGACTTCGGTACTCCCAAAGCTATGTTTTCGTATTATCAATGCCTTTTTGGTTTCTGCTCTTATCAGCACACAAACACAACACACACACAAGTGGGCGTGGTCGTTGGCAGAAGGTGTTGTGGCTGCTTTTATCTAACGGTCATCGGCCCTAGGGATCCGTAAGCCCAACAGACACGTTCCAAAATTTTATGATGTGTAAATGGCAAATTAAAACCGACTGACGGCCATCAACCAACTATTTATGTTACTCTCCACTTAATTCTCTCCGCTCTTCGCTCTCCTCGATACTCGATTCTTGATACTGACCATTGCTTTCCGACTCGTTTCGTTTGATATTGAAATGAAATAATAAAATATTATGCAAGTATTTCTCGACTCGAGAATCTCGAGTATGATACAAATATGATATGCACGTAAGCATTTGCTTCAATCTCATTCTCATTCGCAGGCAAATCAAGAACGGAAACAGCTCGTAAATGACAACAACTTGAGAATGTTTCGCACTATCTCTCTGTCCCCAAATGTCAGTTCTTGTGTCCTTTACGACCTTACCTCCCTCCTCCGCCTCCTTTTATTTGATTTCCCTATCTGTCTGTCAGCCTTTGATATCGTTTCCTGGCTTTTCTCCAGCTTCGGTTATCGAGAGTGTGAGACACATTAAAACCGCACGCGTTTCGCTTTTATTATTGCTGCAGAAATCGCTGAAATCGTTTTTGTGGTGATGATGTTGTTGTTGTTGTTGTTGTAGGTGTTGTTGTTGTTGTTGTAGGTATTCCCAGGGATGCTTAAGGTCGCAGGATGCTTCGACATCGACAACAACGAAAAATAATCAAGTGCAATCAACTGTTAACAATTTATGACGTTTATTACATTTTTAATGTCGAACTCTTAACGTTAAGTTCACTGCTTTCTCCTTTACCTTTATTTCCTCCCTCCTCTCTTATCTTCCTCTCTGAGTTCAATTTTTTAAGGCTCTGATCAAAACTTGACTATACTTACTATAGAGCGACATTAAAAATTCAGACTCTTTCTCTTTTTTTTTATTAAAAATTGGAAATAAGAGTTTGGGCTTAATTTATATATAAAAATTGAAAAATAATAATTGATTTTGATTTTTATCATTTAAATTAATTTTAATAATTAAAAACAATTTTTTTTTTTATAACAATTGAAAATAAAAGTTTGTCCTCTTTTCGAATTTGGCTATAAAAAATAACATTTGTCTGTTTTTCCCACTCTTCTAGGACGCTTTTTCGCAGTGCCTGGTCAAAATCAATAAAAAATTAACTTAATTTATAATTATATTATTATTATAAATCAGAAAGAGTGTTCTCATATTCAAAAGGATATATCATATCCAAATATACAGGAACAGGAATTTCACAAAAATTTCATACAAATTTAAGTGAAATTCAAGCTAAAGCGATTTCTGTGGCACCCCCGATAGAGTATCTTTTAAGTCGTAATCACTTCTTTTTACTACTTTCCTATGCAGAAATAGTTGGTAAACAAATTTGTTTCGATCATTAAATCGAAGTCAATTGCAATGCGAATGTTATATGAGTGTGCATTGTGGGTGTGTCCCTTAAGTGTGTGTGTGTTCGTGTGTGTATGTGTGTGTGTGTGTGAGTGGAGGCAATTATTGGCATGTGTCGTGTGTCTGAAGTGGCACAATTTGAATATTAAATGGTATAAAGACTGAATGCCATTGGAAAAATTACAGTGCGAGGTCTGAAAAGTCGGAAAAGTGGGAAAGAGAGTAAAGTCAGTTAAGCAATTGCAATATTCATTGCAGTTTTTTCTTAATTGATAGCCTCCCAGGCATCTGGGCAGTGTGTGTGTGGGCTTTGTGACTTCCGCGCTGAAAACTGAAAGCTGAAAACTGAAAACCAAATGAATGGGAACGCGAACATGTTGTATGCCTCTGGTGTAAAATTAAAGGGGAAAGATTGAGGGGAATGGAGGGTTTGTGGATTGGGGCGATTTGGGCATCAATAATTGAAAAACTTGCGCCAAATTTGCTGCGTAACTGGAAACTAATTGGCAATTAAAAGTTAAATGAGCAGCATCTAAAATTTATAAGCCAACTGGCTAGTCCAATCAAATTAACCAGAAGTACTATACTCCAACAGATTCACACTCACTAAATCAATTTCAAATGAAGAAGAAACGTGTAAGTATTAAATTTTGTATTCCTCTAATTTTTCACAGTGTATTGGAAAGATTCAAAACACTCGATTCATATTGCCGACAATTTGAATATTTGAATATTTTCGTAACACTTTTTGCCGTTTTGCAAACGACTTTGTCCTCATTGTTTTGACCAATTGCTGTGCCTCTCCTGCCCCCTGTTCCCTGTTCCCCTTTCCCATTATCTACTTTAAAATATAATTTCTAATTCAGTTCTAAGCGAGCGAAATTTGATGAAAGCTGCCTCGGTTCTCAGCCGACCTGAAAGGAGTCTGAACTTTGCATAACATTTACGATTGCTATTAAAAATTGAAAGCTGTTTTTTAATCAAATTGTTTCTTAACTGTAAGGAACAAGAAGGGAAAAGTATCAACCACATGACTAAATTTAAGTACCTTTATTTATGCCCATGTGAAATTTTGCGGACTGCGAAACTGTTAAATAAACTTCAAGAGTTGCGTTGGAAATTTGCCAATATGATATGTTATGTTTAAGAAGTTAATAAAGTAACTAAACAAAATATGAGAGTGAAACTGCAAGAAAAATGTATTAAGTCCTCCATGGTCACATATTAAACAATTGCTATTTATAAATGCCAAGCAAAAAAAAATATCAAATGTCAATAAAAGTTCAAAGTACACAAATTATTTCTTTAACTATTTATGTTTAACTTCGACTGCATATTTATTTAATTTGTAGGACCTGTCCTCCATGCTCACTTATTTCTGATGAAGCGGAAGTAGTTAGGACGCTTAGAGAAAAGTAGCTTAATTCACTTTTTTCTAAATTATGGAAATGTTGAACCTGCAATAGGTAAAGGCAATGAATTTTACGGCTGCAGTTTGAGTTTCAGTTTCAGTTTCACAGGACTACGAAACACTTAATCCGAGTTAAGGTTGCCCTTTGGCCCTTCTGACAATAATATCTCAAACTTTACTGCCCATTTATGTGTTCTATGCACACGTTTCAATGCAATGCACACATATCACGAGGCCAACTCAAAAAAACGATAGAAAAGAAAAGGCAAAAAAAAAAGGAGGAAAAACTAAGGAAAAACTGTTTCAGGCTCAACGTGTACATTTCAAAAGAGAATCCGAATCCGAGCGAAGTTCTTTGTAAACGTGTTTAAAAATAGAGCTGACTGCGAGCCAAACAAACAATGCCAACTGCCATTGTGTTGAGTGGGAGCAAAAACGAGACCAGGACCAGGACCAGGACCTGCAGGAAAAGGATGAATAGCTGTTGGAATTGGAAATGGAATTGGAGTAGTAAGTATTGCTGGCAAAAAAGGACACGGACACAGTGCACACTTTGGTGCGTTTTGCATGAGTGCCAGAGAGATTCGAGATTCCCTGACTGGAATATGAAGTGAACTATGCGAACTACGAACTGCGAACTACGTGCACCTCGCCCATCTGAAACAATACAATACTACGGGCCAACAATGCCAAAGAGCCGGCAAAATCCCGGGCAAATGGTGCTCAACACAGTACCGAGTGGTAGCAATAACAATGGACAATGGATAGATGAATAAATGGACAGACGGACAGGGAGACAGAGAGACGGACTGTTGATGGTGCTAGTAAATATGCAGTACGAATAAAACTGCTCTGCAAGTAAACACGACTAAAACCAAACTGAAACTGAACTTGAACCTGAACAAAAACCAAAACCAAAGCGAATCTCACGTTCATTTCTTGATGCGCAAAGTTTATTCGACTTCATTTCAATGTTGATGATTCACAAGCCGGATCTCAACTCGAACATAACTGCAGATAACACTTAAGAATGAGTCAGGGATAGAACGGAGGAAGGAGGAGGCAGGAAATCACCTCCAGGCTCACTTAAATCCATAACACATTCGAGCACAAAAGGCGCACTACTATTTTGAAGTGCATGTCAATCTCTTCGTAAACTGTTTACTCACCTCCATGCTCATTTGAATGAAAACTTATGACAATGAATGGACAGCAAGATATCATGGCTATTTATTCAGTGCGTCTAAGATAAATTTACATATCTACAAATCGTTGATACGTCATATACTTACCTCCATGTTCACTTTAACTATTTTTTTTTTATAAATAAACATTTTAATTTATTTATTTATAAACAGATTACTTACAATGTAAAATCTCATTGCTAAAATTTTTAAATATAATTACAGACTTAAAAGCTAAATTCAGTAATTTCTGTTCACCTCCATCGTCACATTATTTACACTTTTACATGAATAAGTGGAATCTTAAGTCTATTTTGTTATATTACTATAATATTTTGTAATATTGCTACCAAGTTAACAAAACCCCTCCGTGGTCACTTAAATCACCTCCATGCTCACATTACTTATAGTCTTAACAAAGAAATGCTTCAGTTTACCCGGTGCAAATGCCGCTAAGTAATGACATATGTCTAGAAACACATTCACCTCCATGGTCACTTTATTTACGCTGCACTCTCAATCAAATCCAACTGTTAAAACCCTCGACTAACAGACCCCTTTTTTGGAAAGGGCCTTATCGGTGGGTCGCATCAACTTATCGAACTTATCGTCTATCTACTTTTCATATTGATAGTAATATCTGATACCAAAAAACCAAACGGCAGCTGTCGCGTTATCATTGAATCATGCCCCCGGGAGGTATTTCGCCACTCCCCTCCCCATATTCTCCCCCCTCCACATATCTAACTTTGTCAATATGTACGCTTTTCTATTAGCCGACTATCAGCAGTTGGCAATGTAACCATGGCCAACTGGAGACCCAAGCCAAGGGCCAAGAGCGACCCTTTAAGACGCTTGTCGTCTCATTTAGCCAAAAGCTTTCCATTTGCAACGGCCGTTCTTTTCCTTTTTACATTTGTATCCTTCTGGCTTTTCCTTTTCCTTTTGCCTTTTGCTTTTGGCCATTTGCCCCGCAGACATGTGTAAGTAAGCACACATGTGTGTGTGTGTGTCTCTGCCCATATTACATAAGTATTTTTCGCTCTGTTTGCAAAATACGCACATTTTTACTCAATTGACATTTCAGCTAAAAGTCTTTGCCATCACCGGCACAGGAAATTGTGGGCGGGTTTCAGAGCGTAACAGACCCAAAACTCAGACCAAGTTCCATTCCCAGAGCCAAGTTTCATTCCCTGTTTTCCACAGGCAAACGACCAACAAACAAAGGTGGCTTCTTTTCTATCTACAAACTGCGTATAGTACAGTGATGGAAAAATATTAGAAACAACAATTTTCTTGTATTTTAAAATTACTTCGAAAAAAATAAAATTTTTTTGTTTCATGCTTTAAATTAATACCAATTTAGAAATGTTTCAAAATTTGACAAAACAACGAAATTTTAATATTCAAATTTGGTTTGAAATGTCAAAATGAATCTCGTATCTACTATTTTTTCCTTCACTGTATGTGCTTAGGTCTCTTTTTCTCTCTCTCTCTCACTCACTTTCACTATCTATGTGTCTCTTGCTGAGTATCTTTTCTGGCATTTGTGCTAATGGTGTGTGCCCTATAAACCTGGCTAATGCCCGTAGAACCCTTTTTGCAACACTCCCTTTTCACTCCCTTTCACTTTTCTCTTGCCTCTTCTCCTCTTTCCTATAATTGCCGTCCTTCGTTTTAGGCATGCGAAAAAATAAGTATAGAGTTTATCATTCTCTCTCTCTCTCTCCCTCTGTATTTCTCGCTTTCTCTCTTATCGTTCTCCCCCCGCCGTGTTGCCTTTTTGTTGCAAGGCAACAAAGACCCTTCAGAAAGGCAAAAATAAAATGGAAAAAAATAATATTGAATGGAAAATGTAACATTTTGTTGCATTTATATATTTCAACTGACTTGACTGATGGATAGCCGATACTTCGAATCCCTTTTCAGTACCCCCTTTAAACCCAGGAGTGTGTATACTCGATAATTGTCAGTTTTCGACAGGATATCGACAATTGAAACGGTTAATTGTGGCCACTCTGTTGCCAAACAATGCCCAGCAAGGGGTTTCAGTCCTTGCTTTCTTTCTTTCCTTTAAAATAACAGAGTTTTTGCCGTATTGAGTGGCATATAAACAGACTTTTGAATACAGTCATTAGTTTTCTGAAGAGAGCCATTTAAAAAAACATTGAACGGATTTCTTGATACAACAACCAGTTCTTAAACCTATTTGAAAAATAGGCTAAATAAATTTATTTATTTAATATTGAATTTTCAATGATTTCAAGATCACTTTCAAATTATATTTGATTAATTAATTGCTTTATCAAATTAAATCATTTTTAGCATCTGAGAATCATAATTTCGTTAGAAATCGCACTTAACCGACTTTACAGTTGCTGAGAAACGTTATTTGAGTTTCCTATTGGCATTTCTCAGTTTTCACAATAATTCTTGTTTCCATCTCAAGTTGAGCCTATTAAAAGGATTTGACCCAAAAAAAGCACTTGAGGCAATCAGAGAAACTCAATTAGGGACAACTTTAAGCAGCTTTCCGAGAAAAACAGCCGAAAGGAGTCGGATCTGTGCGAAGACGTAACGCAACAGTTAAATGGGTCATTTGGTCTATTTATCATTTTTGACTGGGATTCGGGACAGGATTGGGGCATGGCTTGGTTTGGTTTGGTTTGGGCAGCAGTTGGTCATTCAATTTGTGCGCTGTAACTGGCAGCAATCAATCAAAATGCGAAATACGAAAAACTCGTAAGACGAGACACAAATGCTTTGTAAACGAGGGTAGTAAGTAGTAGAGGAGGGAGGCGGAAGAGGGGAGCATTCTCAGAGGTCTCAACCCTTTTTGAACTACAATCTAAACACGTGAAATTGGGTAATCGTTTGTGCAACTGAATTGGACAGCCCCAGAGTCAACGTCGCGACGGGTTCCCCTTTGGGTTCGAAGGTCCTTGAATCGATACTCGCAAGACAAATGGTCCGATTTGCCTGCCAGCAGCCCCAAACATTCCCCCCCCTCCAGAATCCACCTCCACACACAAAGCCATAAAAATATATATATGTATTTTGTTGGCAAACAAATAAACTTGCCCATATATAAACTAACAAGAGTATTTTAAATTGGTTGCCCACTGTAATTCAATCTGAAATTGAAATTCGATTCAAATAAAATACACTTGAATTTGATGCAAATTGATTTTTCGAGCATCAAGTATAATTCTTTATTATATTACGCATATTTTATTATGAACAACCAAGTTGAAGTTAAACTTATAAATCGACAAATGTCGCTTTTTACTTTGCGCAACTAATGCCGAATAAATTGAAAATGAAAACTAAATTAAATAAACCTACTGGAATTATAATTTCAAAGAATGTATTTAAATATTTTTAATATAATCTAATGAATACAAAATTGTAAATATTGAATTTTAGAAATAAAAAGTGTTGGTCTTAGGAGGTATTGGTCAAAACTTAGTCTGGTTCATCGAGAGAAGCTGAGAGCATTAAGTGGATATGTTAATTGGTTTCTTATATATTGACATCTTTTTAAGCACTTTATGTATATACCATATACCTATCCGAATAGATCCCAGGGCTTAGATCCACATGGCTGACTAATTGGAGACAGACAGACAAGCAGCGAGAGCGGGAGACGGACAATGAGACGCAGGCAGTGGCAATAGGTGAAACACACCTGTGGCCAGGTAGCTCGAGACAGTGAGACTACCTATGATCCTGTGATCCTGTCAGTGACCCTGCCACATTGTTGGCCCGGACCTAAATTCTATTGCCGAGTTTACCAAAAACCTTTGTCAGACCAGAGGTTATGATGGATTTTCTGCACATGTCAGAGGTCAGAGGTTCGACTCGAGTCGAGTCTCCTATTCAGAGTTCATAGTTTTCCTACCGTTTCCCACGGTTTCCCACGCTGCGAGAAGCGCGCTAAACCTGCAGCCATCACCTGAGCGTCCTTAGGGGTATTTTTATGTGTTTCCAGCGATTTTCCCGATTTTCCGATTGTCTCTGACCTTTTTGTGCACTTATAGCACCCGTCTCCAGGCAGGTTTCCTCGGCTTTTCGGGGATCTGGTTCCCAGGCTTCCCTCAAAAGCAATTGGCGCGCGCCTTAATCCTCTCCCGCTCTCTCTCCCTCTCTTTCCCGAGTCCGAGATCCGCTGATCCTTCATGCTCCGTAAATCGACAACAAATGAATATGTTTTTCTGATTTATGGCCAGATAGTCTTCATCTTCATCGTCATCGTCATCTTTCATCTCTCGTATCTCATATTCTATAAAAAAAAAACGGCTGGCAAGTGCCTCACAGCTCGTCAGGATTATGATTCAGAATCGCAGTATTCGAGTGAATACTCAAATGAGTTTTCTTTGTCTGCCAAATGAACTTCATTCTCAAATTATTCAAATGTGCGAATGCTATTCAAATATTGCACTTGAGTACCACATGTTGTATCTTTTATTTCATAAGAAGGAACGAGAGCCTATTAGATTAATTTCGGCGTAACTATTCTAATTTTAGGGTATACTACTGTGGGCAAAAAGTACCGGGAATTTTAAATTTAAAAAATGTTGGGATTCCAATTGGAAAAAATGTTTGTACTTTTAGGTTGGCACTACTATCATTAACATCTGTGCAAAATTATGCGTTAAAATATTCATTAGTGAATAAGTTACGATTAGTTTTGTACGACGCCAAATGTGCATTTGGCGATTTTGATTGAATCTCCTCAATCGACCCGAAGCGATGTCCTCGGAGAGGTCTTTTGAGCTTAGAAAATAGCCAGAAGTCACACAAAGATAAATCAGGCGAAAAAAGTAGCTGCGGAACAATTTTGGTCGAGTTAGAACACATAGAACAGGGGCAGTATGAGAGGGCGCATTATCATGTTGCAAGAACCATGAGTTGTCAGCCCATAGTTCTGGCCTCTTTTTACGCATAGCTTCGCGCAAACGACGCATATCGCTCAAAAAATATTCCTTGTTAACAGTTTGGTCGGTCGGAAGGAATTCATAATGAACTACAACACGATAATCCAAAAAAACTGTCAACATGACCTTGATTTTTGAGCGAATTTGACGCGATTTTTTCGGTCTCGGCCCACCTTTTGCCGATATTCGCTCGATTGATCGGTAGTTTCCATGTCGTAAGCGTAGATCCAAGTCTCATCGCCCGTAATAATGCGTTTTATAATATCCTGATAGTCAGAAAACATTGTTTCACACACTTCCACGCGGAGCTTTTTTCGATGAAATTGACCGTTTTTTGGCACAAAAATCGCCAAATGCACATTTGGCGTCGTACAAAACTAATCGTAACTTAAACACTAATGAATATTTTAACGTATAATTTTGCACAGATGTTAACGATAGTAGTGCCAACCTAAAAGTACAAACATTTTTTCCGATTGGAATCCCAAAATTTTTTAAATTTAAAATTCCCGGTACTTTTTGCCCACAGTAGTATAACTTCCCCACCCTTATCTGATTTATCCCTTATATTGGGCATTAAATAACCTCAAATTTTAAATGCTCTATTGAAGTCTCCTATTATCTTCTCCATAATTGTTTTACCACAAAAGATACTTTCTACAGGAATTCTACATACTACTATATGTTAGGTGAATTGCTCTTTATCTAACTTCATATCATTGATGAATTTTCCTCATTTTTTTATTGTCTCATAACCTGTTGGAGGCTGACAATTAATTATGGGGAAAAAGGACATCCTGTGCAGGCTAAACAAAGTTTCCTAATTACGGCAAAGGAACGAGGTAAATTAAATGCTGTTTCTCTTTTTTTCCAGACGAAATAACAGCAGAAAGCTTTTAATAATATTATCAATTACAGGCCACAAAAATAAAGTTCAAAGCCGGTTGTGAGTGCACAAAGTTTAATTCAGGCCCATCAAAGTGATGGAGAGAGGATGGAGTTGGAAAAACAAACCACAAATTTCATTAAAGCATCAATCATAGAAGTGTCTCTGTCAATTTCTAGCTAACGAGGCAGGATATCTCTTAAAGAGTATCTACTGTAGCAATGTCACTGTCAGTCAGAGTTTCCTTTATTTTATTTTATTGTATTTTATTCCATTTCCATTTCCTGATTAAATATTTAGCAATATTGTCTCATGTGCTAACGTTTAAATGCCTTCATTCGAGGATCAGGGGTCTTGACCCGGCTCGAATCAGCTGAATCAGCATTGGTAAATGCCAACTGGCCAACGGGTAAGTAAGTATATCATACATGCAACATTAAGCCCAGCAGCAGAAGCTTCTGTTCTGTTCTTACCCCATATCCATATCCATATTCGACTACCAGTAACAGTTTGTTGGCCAAGTCAACACGTAAGCAAAATCCCAATCTGTGCGAAAGGATTGCGATTGCCATTGTCCTTTCTATGTGTGCGTGTAATGTGTGTGTGTGTGTGTGTGTGTGTGCTGACCTCAGTATATTTTGCGAATGTCAGAGTGAAATCCGGGCATTTATCATGATTCGAATGAATTATTGAAGTATATTTCGCTTGGCATTCCCAATTGGGCTATCCAAACTCATCCCCAACTCCTCTCTCTCTCTCTCTCCCTCTCACCCTTTTCTCTCTAGTAAGGTCAGTTGGTCGTTGTTTGGTCGCAGGATTCTCGGATTCCCTTCCTCCCTCGGTGATTTGTTGTCTCTGGCTGCGTTTCTTGAACTGTGCTCAAACTTGGCTTACAACTCTACAGTTAACTACTGCACAGGTCTCCATTTCCTTTTTGTTTTTTGAGTGTATACAAAGGGATTTGGGTTCTGTAAATTTATTAGTTACATTTACAGAAACTTCTACAACTTATTACTTAACTTAACTTAACTTATTAGGGACAATGTCATAGATTTCTAGGCCGAAGAAGGTGAAGTTGTTCAGCTAGAAATTGGCTTTAGAAACTTAACTTTGTATGGATCTCAGAACCATGGCCAAAGTCATTGTCAAAAAGATAGTTTTAATCTAGGTTAAAAGGTCTTTGAACTGGGAATTAATTAAAATAAAATATTAAACTAAATATATAAATGGAATATATCTTCTTCTATATATATAAAACTCTTTGTCCTGACTGACTCACTGACTGACTCACTGACTGACTGACTCACAGACTGAGAATCAACGTGTAGCCCAAACGGTAAAAGATAGAAAGCTGAAATTTGCACACAACATAGATGAGATAATTTCATCGTGCAATAAGACGGCGTTTTGCGAAATTCGACCCCTAAGTGGGTTAAATCGGGGTCAAAGGTCACGGAATTGCTTAGTATGAAAAACTTTTTTGTTTCTTAGGATATCTCAACCAAACTCACAGGTTATATGTTTGGTACTGTCTTTTACATTCTGACTAAATTTTGTCAAAGTCGGGTGACTATATCATATAGCTGCCATAGGAACAATCGGATGCAAAATAACGCTTAGTATAAAAAACTTTTTTGTTTCTTAAGATATCTCAACCAAACTCACAGATTCTATGTTTGGGGCTGTTTCTAACATTCTGGCCAACTTTGGTCAAAGTCGGGTTACTATATCATATAGCTGCCATAGGAACAATCGGATGCAAAATAACCTTTAGTATGAAAAACTTTTTTGTTTCTTAAGATATCTCAACCAAACTCACAGATTCTATGTTTGGGGCTGTTTCTAACATTCTGGCCAACTTTGGTCAAAGTCGGGTTACTATATCATATAGCTGCCATAGGAACAATCTGATGCAAAGTAACCTTTAGAATCAAGAACTCTGTTGTGGTATGAGATATTCTTAGAAAACTCACACATTAACTCTTCTTGCTAAATTTTGAATTTATCCTCAAATTTAGCTTTTTCCCGCCAAATTTAGCTTTTTCCCGCCAAATTTAGCTTTTTCCCGCCAAATCTGGACTTTTCCCGCCAAATCACTAAATCTGCCTTTAAGCCAAAGTTCAATTGCAAGAAAGAAACATTAATACCGCGGAACGGCAGAAGTTAAATATTTCCGTTTTTTTTACAAAAAATGCTATATTATATAAATTTGTTAAATCGGACTACTAAGGACCTTCTTTTCAATTAAGCGAGCGAAGCGAGCAGGGGACGGACCCCCTTATATTGTACTAATTTGTTAAAGCGGTCAACTAAAAAAGTTGTTTTAATTTTTTGCGAGCGAAGCGAAGCGGGTTGGCGAGCGAAACGAGCAGTTTAAGTTTAAGCTGGACAACAAAAGACCTTCTTTTCAATCTTGCGAGCGAAGCGAGCGGGGGTTGGCGAGCGAAGCGAGCAGGGGCGAAGCCCCCTAGTATTAAATAAAACTGCAGTATTGACTCGATTTGATATATGAGCTGGACACGACTGGGAGCGTAATTGAAAGTCCCTTCGAATGTCCTTGTCCAGGACACTTGGCGTGCAGCTAACGAGCTACGAGTAAAATGTCAAGCGAAAGAGAAAACACTTGCTAGTCACGCTTTCTTTCGATTGAAATGGCCAAGACAACAGTGTGGCCTGTTTTAGGCATGATTATTTTAGGGGTTGGTATCTTTAGTGCGAGTGGGAGTGAAAGGGATAAGAGGTTTACTTAATTGTAAACACACTGCGGAGTCGGAGACGGAGTCGAAGTCGGAGCCTATGTAAATTACTTAATCTGCATGCAAAGACAATTACCAATCAGTAGGATATTAAGCGTTAATCGCTTTAAACAATGCCAAGGCAAACAATTTGGACACGAAACTGGCATTTACTTGGCCCTTAACTTAACTGAATGTATTCCGAGGGACTCTTTAGGCCAAACGACCCATTGACCAGCAGCATTTAATGAGCCGACTGTCCTTTCCCCTCTTCCTCGTTTCCCTTCAGTTAAATCGAAGACAAGAAACGATTTTGGGCAATCAGTCAACAGTACAGCTGGAAAGTGGGAGAAATAGAGAATTTCGAGAGGGAGAGGAAGTGGAAGAGGGAGAGAACGTGTCCAATTTTACTAATTAGAGCAAATATTTGTGTACTTGATTAACTTTGGTGGGGCAACAACCACTCAACAACCAACAACAAACAACAACAACAACAACACCCACTCATTACAATCACGCACACTTGAGGCGGCATTTCGGTGCCTTACACCCCTCCCCGAGGACCACCCCCCACTGGAATTTAATTACGCGTCCAGGTCGAGGAGACAAAAATCAGTCAAGCCCCCATCCCCCTTCCCCACTCACCGCCCTCTTGCCACGCCCACGTTCACAACCATCCCCAGTTATTTGTGAGTGTTTGCCAGGAATCACTTTCATGTGTCCTATAAGTTTCCAGGAAGTAAACTCCCCTGCTGCCCTTCCCCCTCACAGTGAGCACTAATCTTTTGTTACGCTTGTGCACTTGTATTTATGTAATTAAAGATTTTGATTATATTTTGAGCATTTTACGATGCTTATAGTCAAGTTTTCTAATAACCCCAAATCGCAGTTTGTATTCTAGCCTCGAAATTGAGTTGCTCAGATCTATACCCTGTACTTAAGAGCGCACAGCAACAGGCATATTCATACCACCTTTTCTTTTCTGTTCTGTTTACAGGGTATTTGCTAGTCAGGCAATCTGCAGTTGCTGCTGCTTTTATTACTCCGCTTTAATGACGTTTTCTTATAATTGCGGCATCATTAAAAATACGTTGCGGCTTTTATGAAGCCAAAGGACTTTAGCTTATCCTTAGTCCTTAATACACCCAACAAGCTAATTAAAAGTGTGCTAAAATACTTTTTGATTGCATTTCAGTTCACTTTCCTTCCTTCAGCTCACCAAACTCACATTGAGAAATTTAAAATAAATAAGTATTCGCAAACCTAAAATTTAATTGATTGCTAGACGGAAGATTTATTAGTTTTTTCTGTTTTTAAATAAAATAAATATATTTTTTTTTTGGGGGGCACGTGTTCGTCCCACGCCCAAAAAACAGAAACAACTCGGACATTTGTACGCTTCGCTGATTGCTTAAAAAAACAGCACATGTTTAAATAAAATGAAAAAAACAATAGTTGAATGTCAAAAAGATTAATTCTATTCATCACTGACAAGTGATCCACACGCGTTTTACATTAATGCTGTCTTTTTAAGTTTTTAGACAAGTTCCCTTCATTTAGCCATCCAATTAGCTGATTTTCTATCATTTATTAAGTCATTATAAATGTCTTTTTTATACCGCGTTCTTTTAGAAGCTTTAATTAGGCACACATGAATTTTAAAAGTATGAATTTTACGGAGAACTCAAGACACAAAATCAAGTCGTATTACATCATAACGTTGAACAAAAGAATTAATTATAAATATAAAATAAAAATAAAATAAAATGTTATTTATAATAACCAAACCGTATCTTAAGACAGCTTCAACGTAATCTGTAACTTAAGCTGTGAAATTTTCTTTTATTTTCGCTAAAGATTAGATTTCACATACGAGTATTAGCTAACTTATGCCAAAGAACTTTAAGATAAACAAGAAACACTTACGAAAATAAATGCAAGAATAATAACTCAGTAGAACCGGAGAAACTACAAATAAACATACATACCTACAGTAATGTATGTAATACAATACTCGTAAGTACTTTCCCCCTTTTTGACAATACAATACAAACAACAGACAAATGAAGTTTATTGCTCTTTGCTGAAATTGGAACATTTTGTAGATGAAAGGATTATTAAGAGATTTTCCAAAAGAGAATCAAAAGTTTTGCTATTTGCGACAGACTCAATAATTCTCGCATTTTATGGTTCAAGTTTTATTCGTATTGTTTTTTGTGTACAAGTTGCCCCCTCCCTTTGGCAGGGGGTTTTTCTGCAGTTTGTAAACTTTCCACTTCGACCCATAAAATTATATAAAATATATCCTCCAAACGCTTCTCTCAGTCGTTTCAGCTTCTGTCAATGTCTTTTGCCACCGAAAAAGTTGTAAGGAAACAATTTTGTGGCATCAAGGCAAAGCAAACTGAATGCCCGAAGTGGCAGATACCCTCTGCACATTACAAATTACAGTGTTCCATGCTTTTATTTATATTTTAATTAATTTTGTGCTGTCGTTTTGCGGTTTGTCACTTAATGAGGTTGAGCAATTAAAGTGTATATATATATTTAAAAATTGTATATATAAATATGTATATTGATTTAACCGTAATGAAGGGGCGATTAATATTGTCGCATGCTGTGCAGTTATGCATAAATGACACACACTGTAAATGTATCTCATGAAACTAGTCAGCAATCAGCTCGATGGGGGGTCTTTTAATTAATCGCATTAATTGTCGGCAATTCAACGGATACCACAACAATTATGCGGTTTCCCCTTGTGACTCATTCGCGATGATTTTACCAATAACAGAACCATCAGAAGTCAATAGACATGTCTCGAGATAAGAACATAACTGAACTATATATCCTTTAAATAAGGGAGATACAATATTTCTATCCTTTTTTAATACAATTATATTTATAAATTTTGATTTTATACTATAGAGTACAGTATAAAATCAAAATTTATAAATATAATTGTATTAAAAAAGGATAGAAATATTGTATCTCCCTTATATTTATTTGTTTATAATTAAAGAAACTAAGTTTCACTCCAGATACCTCTTATTCAACCTTTGACTTCTCCTAAAGACCCAAATAAATGTAGGGTCATTGTGAAATGTTACCAGAAATACTTTTCGTTTCTCAAAATACTCACAATTGTCCAAACTTCCGGTGACAATGGGGCTAATTCGAGTTTTCCGAAACGAAATCTTTTGAAAAATGTAAAAAACTTGACGCTGATTGTAAATTAAATGCTGAGAAGCAAAAGACGCAGATTTAAAAATCATTATGAATAATGGTGTGAAGTTTTGGTCTCCTATTCTGAATGACAACTGAGTCTCTCTAACAGCTTTGAATACATTCAGCTGTATAAAGAGAGACAATCGGTTTAACTTTCGCTACTTTACGTGTAGTTCTATAATTCAAACACATTCAAAATGTTTACCTGTCGCAGAAGCTAAATAAATAAATGACAAGTACATACTATATGTGAGTATTTCTATATATTGCTGTTCAAAATAATTTCTTACCTCATCCGAAATGTTGATCTCGCGTGCCAGAAGACGAGCCACACGAGTGTACAACTTGTTCAGAGGTTGATTTAAATTTAAATTTAAATATGATGTGCGGTGCGACAAACAAATGCTTTATACTAAGTATAAGTAAAAACATGATGTAGTCAAAGTTTAAACAAAATATTAATATTTGACAAGGCTAGAGATCGTTTGGTATTCCCCAAATTGCGCGTTCCTTGACATTGACAAACTGAAGCAAAAGCAATAGCAAATCTATTCCTGAAATCTTAGAAAATAATTTCGAAATCCATCTTGTACTGATTTTAAACCTGTCTGCAGTTAAATTCCAAATTAAAATATTGATTTTAATAATTTATTTCTTTAGATAAATGGTCTAACTAAACTTTTTAAATTCAACTAAATTAATTCTTCTACTTCTGATTATTTGCCTCCTATCATCTCAAATCAAAGGCTGTTTTCCATCAATATTCAAGTGCGACATCATCGAATGGGAAAAGTCTCTATCGAGTGGCTGTCAACTGTCCTTTTGGCTCTCCCTTTGATATCCTCCACCCTACCTCCCTCCACCCAGCATTGACCCTTTGGTCTGAATGTATGTGGCGAGTACTTTCAACACTTTGCCTATATATGTATGTATGTACATGCATACATATGTAATAAGTATAAGCATAGTCGGATACTTGGAGAATACATATGTACATATAAAAGTTTCAGAGTTCCAAATTTGTTTACAATACCGAATTTGTTGGTGGCATGTTTACAGCGCCAAATGGGCAAACACAGGAATCTACAAAAGCACATTTCAAATTGAATGTAAGAGCAAAAAAGAACAAGCAAGAATACTCCAGTTGGCTGTGATCGATGGGGAGATACCCAATAGTCTGTTGCGATTTAAATAAATTATTTTTTAAGGTATTCTTAAGATTTAGATTTAAATTTTAAAAATGCTCACTTTTTTGAGATTAAGAAAACAATAATCACTATTTTTAAAATGACTTTGTATTTCTTATAAAAAACTTTAATTTTTGGGAAAAGGTTGAAATTATCTAATCGAATCAAACATATGTATGTATCTAAAAGTGTTCAAATTTAAATTTCCCCCATTTTTACATACCCATGTATGTATCTAAGAACCTAAGAGAACAGGGTATCAGAACAGAAAAGAAAGATATACAAAATTCTAAAAAGAGAAGAAAAAACCTATAAGTAAATTGTGAGGAGTATAGAATAGACATTTGTACATACTTACGAGTACGATATGTTGATTGTGAATGTGAATGTGTTCAGAATGTGCTTTGTGTATTTGTGGCTCTGATGTATCCAAGCACTTTCGGGTGTCACTTCAACATGTTTTGCCTGCTGACTGTGCTTCGTATTTATCATTTTTATTTCTTTATTATTTATTTTTTTGTTCTTTTTCAAAAACTTTTCCATTCAAGCTGCAAAATGTCAAAAGAGGCATGTAAAAATCAGAGTGTACGGTGGCGAAGTCGACATAATACCCTATAAAAATAAGCATTTAGATTGTGGAGACCATAAAGTTAATACTTCTACGTTATGGAAGTCCGATTAGATCTGAAAGAAAATTAAATCAAACGAAAATTGAATATTACAAAATGTTGTAAATATACTTTGTTAAGTATTCGCCGTGAAGACCCTCGATAATTTCTAAAGTCTGTAACATTTAAGTTTGTATGTTTGTGGGTTTCATACATTGTAAGTGTATGTGTGTTTGTATCAATAAAATGTGTTGAAGGTCAATGCGAATAACAGCTGATGGCCAATAGAAATTTCATGTTATGTGTGCATGTTTGTCTCGTATGTTATGTGGACATATCATCCACAACATCCACAACCACATCCACAGTCGCAGTCGCAGTCGCCGTCGCTGCTTAAACGTCGACTGCAGATGCAGCTGCAGCGACGACTCTTGTCATATGCTTTTTGTTTGTTTGTTTATTTTGTTGTTGTTGCTGTTGTTGTTGTTGTTGTTGTTGTTGTCGTATTTTTTGGCACGAAAGGCGACATGCATTAAAATTGATAGTCAGCGACGTGGGAGCAGGAGAAGAAATGAAACTGACAGCATAAACGACCCAG